>CABFWO010002416.1:75405-122816 GCA_902155825.1 Timema genevievae
ATAAATGAAATTTAATCAAAATCGTTAGAGCCGATTTTGAGAAAATCGACTTTTTCTCTTTTTTCCCTTCAGTAAACTACCCTTAATTTTAGGGGTAGATATCCAATTCAAAAACCCCTCGGGGCAACCCTATGAAAACCCTAGATATCAAGTTTCAGCTCAATCGGTAAAATAGTTTAGGCTCTAGTTGGAGGTACAGACAGACAGACAGACAGACAGACGGAAATTCAAAAACCACTTTTCGGATTCAGGGAGTCATGAAACGTCAAAATTCATCAAAATCTCGACTTCGATTTTTTTGACGATCACCATACTTTCTCTACCTGTAAGATAGAGAGAAAGTAAAAACAGAAATCTTAAATCTTATCGCCATTCCAGCTCAGCCGGAACAATGGCAATTTAATCTATAGACCCTAGTAAACAAGTGATATATCGATATAAATTTATAGATATATCGTAACTTTAAATAGATATCTTGCGATATATCAATTAAAAAATGCATCTATAATATATTAGGAAAATTCGTTACATCTAAATTTGATTTCACTTGAGAAGTTGCTGTAAAAATAAATTTTCATGTAAGAAATAATTAAATAGTTTCAGCATCTCCTTAATATACATATAATTTTTCTTTTTTAAATTCGAAATATTCGGTTACAACCTTGCTGTATAAGCTTTTATTTACCTAAATACAAAAATGATTAAAAACCGGTTTGGTATAGCTTTGGGAATTATTGTTAAAATTCTAAAGGTATTACTTCACGTTATATAATATATTAAATGTTTATTTGTCATTAAGTTTCGCTTCTTTCTTTTTTCTTATTATCTCTCCTCTCTTCTTCTCTTTTCTCTTTTATCTCCTCTTTTCTCCTCTTCTCCACTCCTCTCTTCTACTCTTTTCTCCTTTCTCTACTCCTCTTTTCTCCTCTCATCTTTCCTATTTTCTCCTATCCTCTCTTCTACTCTCCCCTCCCTACCAACACGTGACCTTGAATGAAAGGATCAGTGGAAGATTGTGACCATTTCACCCTTCAGTCACACAATCCTAACAATGCTTTATAGCGGTGAGTTATAGAATTATATTTACTTTAGTACATTTTGCTAGCGTGGTATTAAGGTATATCCGTCCAACCTTTTATTTTTATTTTGAACCAATGGATCTTGTTTCAATGGTTTGTATTATCTAAGATCGCATCACCAGTATTATTCACTCTTAAAGGTGGGGATGTAGGGGGCGGGGAGAAAAAACACATTTTATAGTAAAACAATTTTTTGTCTAAATGAATCAAATATTACTCCAGGAGAAATATACAAGTTTAATTTTCTTAACACGGTAATATCAACAGTTGTTGAATATCTGTCAAGAGTGTTCTGGAATTTAATGACGACTTTTCTCATCATTTACAAAGTTTCTCATCTAATGCCGCTATGCTCATTACAGATATGCAACAACTGTCATGGCCGTGCTTAGGGTGTTGGGGGAGGGAGTGTAGGCAGTTGCGTAGGGTGGCAAATTCCGAGGGGCGGCATTAAAGAGATGATTTAATTCTTGTTTTTAATTTATTTACCACCCATTGAGAATTTATCGCCTTAAAATTAGATTTAGTATTGTAAATAGTTTAGATCTGTCCAATTTCTTACTGTAAGTTTTTATTTGCAAAAAGTTTGTTGTTGAAAAATTTATAATAAAATAATTTGAAATACGCTTGATTTCTTCTTTTCCGTTTGTTTTCGGAACTAATCAAAAGAAAGGAAAGATTTGATGTGAGGAGCTGGTGATATAAGTAACCTGCACAGGTAGTGTATGATCTGTACAGTCAAGAACAACTGGGGCGAATAATAGATACAAACAATTTATTGTTCTTACTCGTTGATGTAATTTTTATTTTTATGTAATTATTTTTAGATAGCAATAATATTTTTTTAACTAAACACATTAGAAAATGGAACTGTTTTATGTTTTTAGAGGGGAGGGTGGAAATTTTGTTCATTGTCAAGGCGTTAAAAGGTCACGAGTCAAACCTGACAACTGTGGATTTCACCGTGTGAAGAAAATTAATCTCTAGGATTGTAATGGAGCAATATTTGATATTTTTAGACAAACAAAAAGTTTTGCTTTAAAAACTGATAATTCGATCATCCTTAACGGCGTTGCCTGCCTGGAGATTTCGAAGCTATTTTGCGAACCACGTTCTATCTTAACTTGATGCAATAAAGAAATATAAGCATTATCACACTTTGAAACTAATTTACGGAATAGAAAGAGAGGGAATAAAATAAGAATCTCTCCCTGAAAAGCATCTTGTTTACTTCCCCTCTTTCTCTGACGAGTTTACAGAGTAACTATTATATTTGCGTCTTGAAAACTTTGACTTGCTTTTTAATTTACTTTTTTCTTGTTTCCTATTCTTGATAGATATTTTCTAACAAGGACTTTTTAATTTACATCCTGGCAGGAAGACTCCTACAGAACATTTTCGTGAATAAACCAAATTGCTTGAGTTGTAGAGGATTGTCTTGTAAAAAATACGTTTACAAAAAAACTACTTCGATATACAACTAATTAACATTTTATGATATTTTATGATTATTTTTAGAGTTATTTAAAAACTTATCTTTTTCGTTTCAACGCTATAACTTTGAAACTCGCTGAATAAAACGTAAATTCGCTAAAATGGGAAATTCTATTTTTACCTTACGTCACGTCCAGATATGCAAATACTTAAAAAAATTGTTAACTATTTCGGTGTCAGAATTGTCTAAGACTCTAAGGCATCACTCTAGCAATGAAGCCTGACTGCCGATTACGGTGAAATCGAGATTCGAATCTCAGTCAGATGTACTGAGAGGTTTTCCCAAAATTGTTTTACATTCTCCCTCCACGCATATGCGGTTACACTTTGTAATAAAATTTTGCTATTAGTTATTAAACAATGTAGTTTATCTTTTAAAAAAATTAATTCTTAGGTCAACTGCATGAGAACTCTTATCTCAAAACTACTGGGTATTTATACATAATTATGAAACCCCTTCTCTTTTCTTTTCTGGTTGACGTAGCCATTTTGTATGATACAATAATAAGTTGGTTGATGATGCTTCGGGTAAAACACATAAGAAATGCACTTATACCTAAATTTTATATTATATTGTAATGGAACAAATTTAAAGGTTATCATACAATACATATATTATTTATGTGCTCTGAATTTCAACCTTACCAAAACCTGTTTGTTGATCAGCGTTAATTTATATATCTATGATAACATAATTTACTTAAAACTTGAAATTAAGTTAAATTTTTGCATTAGTAAACTTTATATTAATATATATAAAATTGGTTTTATAAATAAATTAGTAATCACTATATCACAATTTTAATTATCATTAAAACATTAGATACAAAAAAAACTTTGAAATATTTGAAGAAAAAAAATTTAAGTTCAATCATGTCTAAAATTATTGCACTGAATGTTAAAGATTTAACACTAACCAAATTAGATTTCAATGATATTTAAGACTAAATAGCCCCACTGCTCATAGCTACATATTTATTTCTTTTTTAAGCTATCCCAAGATAAGCACCATGTGGCTGATTAAAATGTAGTAATATAAATATTGAATCTTCTCACCATAGACATTAAGTATTTAAAAATTCAATTACTCAAAGACATATATTTATATTTAATGAAATATATGAATGTCCTTCTCACAACCTCTCCAAGTTAAAATCGAGACCCTTGTGGAAATCTTTCATAGTTCAAACTTGTAATAATTTGCAGCACTGTGTCCCTTTTCCCCTCTTGATTGGAAACGTCAACATCCCGGCTTTAATACAATTTTTAAAGCGACGCCAACAATAAAAAACTAATCGTCTTCTTTCAATTCTCTAAAAAATAAAAAAATCTTGCCAAATACACACCAAAGAGGTGGTAAAATTGAGAAATTTAGAATATTACTGAATAAACCTGACCTGGCATTCTAGTGGTAAGGTGTAGGACATCTGTGCTGGGGGTCCGGGGTTCAATCCTCGGTCCCAGCACATATTTATCTGATTGCCAAACCCTTCCTTCACCCCTGTGGCCCAGGGGTGGGGAGAGGGCCAGAGTAAATGTAGGGGGAAAATCCAATCAATCAAAGTGAGAGGGCATGGTCACGTGACGATCTCTAAGCCAATCAGAGCTCTGTTTCCATACGCCCAACACGCTACTTAAAATGTATCCATTTAATAATCGCGCCTTCGGAACCATCCCTTAATGGGTTTGAAAATATTTCGACTACAGCAAGGAGTAGGCTCATCTTTTTGGCATCCAGATTCTATTCACCATTCAATAAAATCTCTTTTGGAAAAGAGTTCTTCGTAGCTTGGTAACAGATTAATTTTGCTTGACTTGGGTGAAATAATTTCATTTTGGATTTTGTCAGTTTCAATTTGAGGTTTGCCTTGTGATATTACTGAAAGATTGTTAATTTCCCTGTCAAATATATTTGGATCCATGAATTTTTAAACTTTGTCAAGGCCTTTTTCCAAAGAGGTTTCGTATGGAATAATGTCCTCTTGTATCGGATCAATTTTGTTTGACTTGGGTGAAATATATATATATTTTATTTTGTAACTTTCAATTTGAGGTTTGTCCTGTGATATTGCTGAAAGATTGTTAATTTCCCTGTCGAATATATTTGGATCCATTAATTTTGAAATTTTGTCAAGGCCTTTGTCCAAATAGGTTTCGTATGGCATAATGTCCTCTTGTAACTGATCAATTTTGTTTGACTTGGGTGAAATATATATTTTTTTATTTTGTCACTTTTAATTTGAGGTTTTCCCTGTGATATTACTGAAAGATTGTTAATTTTCCTCTCAAATATATTTGGATCCATTAATTTTGAAGTTTTGTCAAGGCCTTTTTCCAAATAGGTTTTGTATGGCATAATGTCCATTTGTAGATAATCTTTATTTTTTGTAATAAATTTTGTTGTTTTACAAATAATTGGATGGTGAGCATTCTCTGATATTCATGGTTTGGAAACTGAAGTTAATTACCCTTCTTTAATAATTTTAGGTATTATAGTCAATTATTTTAACACTGAACAAGATGATTATAGATGAATTTGATCTCACCCAAAAATGTCCTATCTATTGCGAATGTTGACCCAAGGCTCCGGCAATAATTAAATTCCAACAAAATTTTCCTTGTAAACTTGCACTTGACCTTCCTCGAAGGTTAATCCTTACTTTTGTGAAGTTTTGGCTAATGAAAATTACAATTAACCATAACAAAATATCATTAAAGTATCTCCAGATCAGATCCTTCCTTACGCTTCCCAAAACAAATTTCGAGTCAGCAAAACACAAACATGTTCTTTTTTGTTTTTAAATAAACAATCTCCGGCCTAGGAGAAAATATAGTCACCTAGATTTTTAACAAAGAAAAAAACAATCTTAACTATATAAATAGTGAAATTATTACCATAAAGATAACTTAACATTATAATTTGGACAAATAAACATAAGTCATCTTTAATATTAATTTAAATTTGGTACCAAAAGATCAAACGAGAATAATAATCTCTTCCGCTAGGGTCATTTATTTCTTCAAATGATAGCCAGATGTTATAAGCGTCCAAGAACATAAAATATATTAAGATCAAAACAGTTCTTAAATAAACCACTCTCTAAAGCAGATAGCGTTAAATCACCTACCAACAAAAATAATAAACATGGTGGGATGGCAGTTTATGAATAAAAATAAAGAAATATGATTTAATATAGTGAAAAAAGGTTAGTAGATTATATTTATAATATATATTTTAAATGTAAATGAATAAATAAGGAATGTTCGAAACTTTAGGAGTTGTGAATGAAATTTAAAACAAATAAACAGTAAAATTGTCAACGTTATTATACATTTGAAAATTGAGTCAACTGACTATTAAATTTATATTATAAGTAATTCTTTTAACAAAATAACATCACAACATTAGCTATAATTAATTGCGTACCATAACAAAAAAAAGTATTAGGTATGCACGTATGCAAGTATATAATATGATGGCTGACTATTGTTGGAGCATCAAGCGAGATTGTCCAAAGATTGAACACTCCAGGAAAAGCTATAAGTTTAAATGATATCTTAATATGTTTGTTTGCTCTTTGGTAAAGGAACTTAACTACTTGTATGAACATAATTTGACTTACAGTAACTATATATAGCCTTTTTATGAATAAAATTATCCTCTGTGAACAGAATATTTGGTAATTTTTCTCCTTAATTTCCTTTGTATGAACATTTGTTATTACTTTTGGGACAAAGAGAGGGTATCCTGTAGCTTAAAAAGTTGACGTGATAGACAAAAACTGGGGTCATTTTGGATTCATATGCCAAAAGTTAGTCAAAAACAAGTGTCAGACCTAAGACAACGAAATTTGTGCTTCTCAATGTTATAATTCTACCATAGGTTAAAAAAATACATAAACGATGTAAGATTACTGTACATGTTTTTGTGTGTATCAAAGATATCTATAATAAAAAGATTTAACCGAGCTGAATTATAGTATACTCTTCATTATATAAATAAAAGACATGTTACAATGTTTGAAAATCAGTTTAGGTGATTAAAAAGAATAAAGGTATTTCAAAGACATTTTATATTTATAACTTATCATAACGTTTTATCTCTATGTAAATTATTGTAAGAATTGTATTAATAGTTCATGGAAACAAAGAATAAAATATACTCCATTCACGGTAGGAATTACTCTCTGAAAGGTCTTTTTTCCTACCAATATTCTACTATATAATAGCTTTCTGGTAAGGAAAAAGGCCTTTCATAAAACAATTCCTACGGTGAACAGACTTTAACTGATGTACATTCAAAAAAGAGTAGAATGTAGTAGAAGGCTTGCCTATTTAAGTTTGACTCCAAATGTTGTTTTGAGGTGATATTCCAGGTCTTGGAACTCTTAGGAATATTACAGATAGGTACACTACGAAGGATTGCAATAATCCACTTCGCAAAGGAGCTGTCAGTGATACTATGTCCACCATCTGCCTAAATACCTCTCATGAGCTCCTGCTCTTAGTTAAAGGAGTTGTCAGTGATAACATGTCCACCATCTGCCTTAATACCTCTCATGAGCTCCTGTTCTCAGTCAAAGGAGCTGTCAGTGATACCATGTCCACCATCTGCCTTAATACCTCTCATGAGCTCCTGCTCTCAGTCAAAGGAGCTGTCAGTGATACCATGCCCGCCATCTGCCTTAATACCTCTCATGAGCTCCTGTTCTCAGTCAAAGGCTGCGCCGCACCACAAATTGTTAGTGCGCAACACTTTGAAGTAGTCTTTGATGTAGAACGATATAAAAAAATGTATGCATTATATTGCTTAGAACTGATATTTGTTGAGTAGGTAAAGATGACCTATGGAGTGTAAATACGTATTGACGTATGTCTTAAGCACTAAGTCCAAACCATATTCACGCTCAACACTCACTTGAATTAAGCTTTAATTCGCTTGGCAACATAAATACTAATCCCCTCTTCTATTGAACATTGACTCAATAAAAACACTTCTATTCATACAAAATGTTACGTGATAGCTGAATGCGTAAAACCCTTCTGTCACCACGTGGCTACAAGCTAGGTAGTGTAGAGTAAATGCAACGGGAGGAGTTATGGGGCAATTAGTTTTTATATCTTATTTTTATGGACGTGAGACACACACATGATATAACACAGTAGCGTATCCAGATCTTCACATTGGCGAGGGAGGAGGTCAAAAAGGGCCAGGTGGAAAAGGCGGCTAGGAGGGCTAAGCCCTCCAAGTCCCAGGAATGATTTTCATATCGAGACTATGAAAAAAAACTTGTACATAAGTGAATTACATTTTCATGTTAGAATATCTGTACGTTCGCACTTTTTAAAATGTGGGGTCATCTTTCATGGAAGCCAAGCTCGGTACTTTAGATTACTTGATATTTGCACCTAAAGCATGCAATTTTGTAGGGGAATCTTAAAATGTCATCTAAGGCTTCAATAATATCTAGGTTGTATGACAAAATAAACACCCTTCTGAATACTCATGCAATGAGGGGTCGTGATACGACCTATGTCTTTTCAGAAAGGAAATTGAATTGGCTTTTGTCTTCTTTCTAAATGATAAAGAATCGTTGGCGAAAATTCTTAATTTCAGTTACTCTTCTGCAGTGCTTGATGAAATAGCTTCAGCAGGATAACAGTTTATCTGATCTCTTTACAAAATAAAACTTAAAGTCTCTAGACAACTGTATCAGTCTGTAACTGCTTCTTTCAACATCACCGTGCTTCCACCTACCAATGCTGCTGGCCGTCAACACTCACTACGAGTGTATTTTCTGGTGCCACAGTGGCTGGATGGTGGCTAATCCGTTCACACAAAGGGGATGGGGATAACAGCTCAGTCGAAGTTAGAGGTAGATTAACTTACTTAGGCTGATTTTTAAAATATTTATTCGATTTATATTCAAATCATTTAAAAAGATATCTTCATAAATTTAATATTATTGATATTTTTGTCAGGTGAGTGTTCCTATCATGATGTGTTCCCCTCCAGCTCTAGAAAAGCTCTTCCATTGTATTTGTAGCTGTAATAAAGGCTGCGAATGAAAGAAGAACGAGCTTGTTTGTATAAGCATTGTATATTGCGAGTGGTGAATGACATAACAAATGTTATGAGGATGTTATGATGATTCGATAGACAAATAAACTAGAGGAGCTGACCCAAAAGGTCGTGTCAGCATTCCTTAGCTAGAAACCAGGCTGGCGGCCCGGTTAAAATGGGAGATTATGGAGGCACTCGAGGCTGACTACAGAAGACCATAATCTAGGAGGTCACGCTGCTTGCCATGGGGACACGCGGGCTAGTTCGTCGGGTTCATCAAGTACCAGTTGGGGCTGCAGCTCAAGCCCAGGGAACCAGGTTCTACGACTGTACAGGGACCACCTAGGACTCAGACAGGTCATGGGGGAAGCCTCATAAAACCTCGTTCTGCCACTCGCTTCTTTATATTCTCTAAGTTCTATATTTGAACTTCTCTTTTAACATCCCATTTTAATACCAGAGTATTAGTAATAAGCCTTCTAAAAGACCAGTTTAACTTCAAACACGAAACCACACAAGTAATCATATCACAAAAGTGAACTAATGTTGAGTTTTTTTTTTCAAAAATAATACTACTAATACAAGAAGCGTTTTGGAAGTGAAAGACTGTGTAAAGAAACCACGTCATGCAACGATCGGTACGTGTCAGAGGAACGAGAATGCTGTACCAGGACTCAGTGGAGAGGAGTTCCAAACCATCAGCGGTGCATCACCAGTTGCAGAAAGCAGCTGTGGAGAACGAAGGTAGGAATAATTAGACACAAACATCATGGCTTTAGTTGAAGGTATAGGAGGGTAGATTGACCTACAAACTGCTATTAACCAACTAGTGGGGGAGCTGGATAGGATAAAAACAGATAGTATTAGGCAAGAAGTGGCTCAGAAGAATAAGTGTCAAAATTAACCAATACAACTGGTTAAGAATTTCACATTATTGCAGACTATTCCAGTGTTCCATGGAAAAGTAGAAGAAACATCTTAGTGTTTTACGAGAAAATAGGTCAATCATAAATAACTTCTGGATGGACAGATGTAGAGCAGTAACTAAACTACGGTTAGGAGATGTTTTAGAGTTTTCTATTTCAGATTCAAGTTGTATAGAGATAGTCAATTTTGAGGGATTGAATAGAGCCTTGGTGGATAGTTTCAAGAAGAAGCAAACAAGCCGATTTATTATTATTATTATTATTATTGTCTTTATTTACGTGGCAAAATTAAGGCAAAAGCATTCTCTTACATTCAACCATGTACTAAGTTAACATTACACTGCATTCATAAAATATTATCATTAAATAAAACACAAGATACAAGTATTTGTAGAAAACATACACATGAACATAAGACACATAAAATATTGCAATGAATTAAACATGTAAAAAACCAGGAGCCAAAACAGTAATCAGAACACAGCTTCCTTATCGCTCTATGGAAGTTAATCTAGGGGGGCTGAAACATTTTGTGTCCAGAAATCCTATCCCAGTTCTGTTCACAGATCTATAAGCACGAGACCGAGGAATACACCAATCAACCAGGAAATTGATAAGAAACAGAAGCACCCCACCACCGACATCAACAACCCAACGATTGGAGCTCACCCAAAGAAGTTTCCACACTGGTATTCATTGAGACACCGTAAGCAAATATTAACCTAGGTATGTAGTGAGAGGAAAAATAGTAATCTCTACTCTGAGAGAAAAAATAAAGTACAAGTGCGGTGAAACAGTGCGGCTTTCTAATGACCAGAGTTTAAGATTTTGATAATCAACAGTAAGGAACGTTGGACAGTGAAGGAAAAAACTTGATTAAATATATTGATGAGAGTTTTGTTGTGTAGAAAAAAAAAATCTCTTGTGTAATTTTTCATATTGTGCTATGTCACATGCTATTGGTTTTTATTGTGTGCATTGACTATGATTCTAGGATAATTAAGTGTTGTACTTTTGTGGTAAGGGATGTTGGTTCAAACCCAACTAGAACCAGTTGTTAAGCCCAAGAGTTGTAGGGATAGCATTTGAATATCTAAAGAAATTTTTACTATTAGAAAATGCTTTTCAAATCGTTTTGAATTTCAGCCTAAAGCCGTTGTTAAAAGAAAATGAGAAATTAGAAGAGGAAATTAAAATAGTTCACCAGTTAGGTACTGGGTTTTTGTTCCGAAATAAAGAAAATTACACTTGGTCAAGTAATTTACAAAATTCTCTAGATCAGTTAAGGGAGGATCTCCATAAATTTTAGCATGGAATTAAGTAGACTAGCTAACTTGGTGCCAACCAAGACGCGTTGTAAGGAAATAGATCTTTGTTCGATTTAAAGGGTAAGGTCCTTCAAAGTTTGTTTGGCACCTCAGACTCCGAAGATATGTCTCTGTTACAGGAAAATATAGTTCAGTTGGATCAGAAGCAGGAAGGATTATTAATATATCTTAAGAATCAATTAACACTTATGAAGGGGTTACAGGAAAATATACTGAATAATACCAGGTTAATCACCTATTAGCGTAAAATTATATTGACTATTCCATGAGCTTGGAATAAGACAGAAACATTTATATAATTCATTCTATATGAGGTATTTTTAATCAATAAAGACAGAACGTATTTTAGATCACAAGATCAGAGTTATTTTTAAGAGTGTAAAGGACAAAATTCGGTAATTTTTCCAAATAATTTAATTTTTTTTGATAGTAATATAGACAATTTTATTTTTAATTTGTTTATGTCAAAAGGTAATACTGGATTATGTAAAATAAAAATAAGTGTTTATATTCCTGTTTTAAAAAGACAAGCAACAGGATGGTTATATGCTGTACAAGAGAATACTGAGGTCATATTTGTTTGTAAAGAAAATGTATGTTCCACTCCTTCGATAACCAAAACTCTAACGAGTACAGGGAGGATTATAAATACCTCAGACTGACTTGATGGGAAGGCCTTGTAAGTTCCTGGCTATTCATCAGGGCAGGTTTATTTTTAAGAGCTAGTGGAACGCTATGCGATTCACAGTGTTAGAAAATGTACTTTGGAGTGATTGTAATGAGTTTTCTTATCTGTGATAGGCCTACTATACCCATATACAGGAGGAATTGGACAGTTAAAACATTTCTGGTAGTTCCAAAGTGGAAATCGATAAATTAATTAGCCAAGCTAGAACAAATATTGCATGAAAACACACTAACAACTTAATTGTTTCTAGTTGTCATGCCGGGTGTGGTAACGTGTTTTGTTATTATAGCCTCATTGTATGTGTTCAAGAAAGTAAATAAGAGATGCCAGGGCCAGAAAGCTGACCCAGCTAGTTTGTTTAGCGTCAGCGTGACGTTGCTAATCAGTTTATCTGACATTATGACCAATCTTGTGTCATAAGGCTAGGAGTTACGAAGTTTATATTAAACAAAAAGATTTTTTTTCAAACAGCAGGGAAGGGGTTAAGAGATTCAAAAATGTGTTAGAATCTCTTAAATGAAACCCCTGTTAGTGTAATCACATGGCCTCATTTGGAGGGCATGTTTGTGTAAACATTGTACATTGTGAGTGGCGAATGACATAACGAATGTTACGAGGATGTTATGATGATTCAATAAACAAATAAACTAGAAGAGCTGACCCAAAAGGTCGTGTCAGCATTCCTTAGCTAGAAACCAGGCTGGCGGTCCGGCTAAAATGGGAGGTTTTAAAGCCCCTCGCGGCTGACTACAGAAGACCGTAATCTATGAGGTAACGCTGCCTGCCACGGGGACACGCGGGCTAATTCGTCGGGTTCATCAAGTACCAGACGGGACTGCCACTTTAGCCCAGGGAACCAGGTTCTATGACCGTGCAGGGACCAGCCATTGGGTAAATCTCATAACAGCTCGTTCTGTCCCTCACCTCTTTACAGAAGCGGGGAAAAGGGGTTAACAGATAGGAATTTTAATCAAAATCGTTAGAGCCGATTTTGATAAACTCAATCATTTCTGTTTTCGCCCATAAGGAAACTACCCTTAATATTAGGGTTAGATAACCAATTCCAAAAACCCCTCGCGGCAACCCTATGAAAACCCTAGATACCAAGTCTTAGCACAATCACTAAAAAGATTAGGCTCTACTCTGAGGTGAAACAGACAGATGGAAATGCAAAAATCACTTTTTCGGATTCGGGGGGGTTATGAAACGTCGAAATTCATCAAAATCTCAAGTTCTATTTTTATGACGATCACAATAATCTCTTTACCTGTAAGGTAGTGAGAAAGTTCTAAAAAAGACATGAAAATTGCTTGACAACAACTAACCATTTTACGTGAGCCAACCTGGTGATTAAGCTTGAGAATAGGAAGAAAAGGGAAGGAATTATTTAAACTTTTTTAAGTGTTAGGTGTTCTGTCTTGTCCATTTCTTTTTCAGTGAACTTAGACCTCCAATGTGCCCTGTCCTCTGCATCCTCCTTCCGCTCCCAGCATTTTCTTCTTTACTTCAAGGCATTTAATATTTCAGTCCTGCTCGATGCTACAAGCATTGATGTAAAATAGCTGACCAAAATATGTTGGAGTTTGGTTATTTCGAACCTATTAAATGTAATTTTAGAAAATATTTTTGTTATGGTCCTGAAGCACTGTTAAACATTAAATTTAAGTTTTATTAATTATAACTTGAAATTAAAAAATAAGATATATTTATAGTTAGCAACCTTAATTGAGATCTTAAGGCCCCAGTTTAGCTTGTGCTATCCAACAAAGATTCACACATATTTATGATCTTAGTAAATTAATGAAAAGCAAAAAATAAATATTTCATTAAATTAAATTAAAATATAAAATGCTGTTTATTAATATGAAATGTGTTTCGTAGCGAATAACAGTGATGTGTCTTTCAGTTTATTTCCAACTTGGTTTCGAGTTGACAACAATGCGTCTACATTTCTTGGTTTCATCCTGGACAAAGTCGAGCGGGCCCAGTTATTTCATAACTGTCTCCATTATATGAGCCAACATCATTTATTCTATGGGTTTCAATTGCAGGACTACCTTGACACTATCGCACTTGTATAGTTGATAGCTCATTACTTTACTAAATTGCTGACTTGCAGTTTCAATTAATATAGTCAAAATAGTGTCAGTTAATTTTTCAACAGTTACAAATATGTACTAGTGGATAGAAAATTATCAAAAATCATAACAGACAATGCTCTATGTTGTAATATAGCTAAGAGATGTATGGCTGTAATCAATATCTGATTTAAATAACTAAATGATATTAAGTCAGTGGCTATGGTTCATGTGACCAAATTTTATAATCTACATAGTTGATGTATAATCCCAATTTTTTAATGTTTGTTAGTCTATATATAATTATTTATAGTGTGTGATAAGTAAAATACATTACAATTAATCCATATTTAAATTATATTTGGACAAAATTAATGTGAGTGAATTTTACTCAGGAATGATTTTTTTTTCAGATAATCTAGTCTTATAATACACGTGATTATTTCTGAAAAACATTAGTATGATTTTAAATTTTGGGGAAAATCTATGGTTGAATTAAAATAAAAAGGTTTTTTATATAATTTATAATTAGCTATATTTAGTAAAATAATAATCCGTTTACACTAGCCTAAATGTTAATATTGGCCAATATAGCTACTACATTTCTACTAGTTGAAGAAATAGGAGAGTCTCACCCCTGGCGTACATGCTGACGTCCTTGAGGTAGATGTCATATTCTTCCTCGTCATTACCATCCAGTTCCCGGACAAAATAAAGCAGACCTTCTTTCTTTAGGCCCACCTCCAGGTTCTTACCTAAAATAAGATACAATTAATGAGCTGGACTTCAACTTAAGACTAGGACTAAACATTGCAAACCTTAGCTCTGTTCAGGACGTTCTGGTTCTGACATATCAAGTGATGCAAAGTGTACTTTAACTTAAGCCTCTTGTTGGTTCTGCTTGTTTGACAGTTGCTCGACTGTCCCATTCACTCACTTTTATTTTGTTTTTCTATTAAATACATACACGATATCGGTAAAACTTATGTTAGAGAGATTGAATTAAATATGACCGTAAATCAACGGAGAAAATAAATATAACACACAATAATAATAAAAAAAGTATTCAGAGGTAGCCTAGGTTTCAAACCTCATAACTCTAAAGTTATGTGATGTTAATAGTCTGCCAATATATTATAGGGGAATATTTCACCTTACATTTTTTAAAAGCTAATAAAATGCAAAGAACCCGTTATTTTTACTCCTTGTAAATCCAACGTACAAGTATAGGCCTACAACAATACAACTGCTTGCAATGCACATGCTACCACGTTGAATCGTTGTGGGAGATGTATCGTGGTGATCTTATTGTGCTAAGAGCAAGCTATTTAGGATTGATGTAATCACAATTGAAACAAAAATAATTGATATCTCTAAATTTACTTTCTCTTTACACCTTGAAGAATCAAAGAAATATCAGAACTAAAAGGAAAAATAAACTTATTTTGTAACATCATAGATTTGTTTGAACAATAGGTTACCTAGTTAATCTATGCATTAGGAACTTGAAAGTTCATTACCACACTTAAAAAAGAACGCCACCTATCTCTATATCTACCTCATTATATCTTGTTCCTATCATGAGCTAATTCTATCAAGTCAACCTCATTAAACCCCATCTCTTCCAGGTCAATTCTAAGGTTATACTCCCATCTGCGTTTGGGTCCTCCCAGTGGTTTCTTCCCATTGGGCTTCCCAGTCAATACTCTAAACATGGTTCTAGATTCTACCATTTGCGCTGTGTGTCCTGCCCACCGTAATCAATGAAACTTTATTATCCTAATAATGTATTGTGGGGGTGCAAAGTATGTAACTCATCATTATGTAGCCTCCTCCACTCCTCAGTAGCCTAATACATTATTGGATTAAATATCTTCCTAAATCCCTAGTTTAGGTTTTAGAAAATTAGGTACTCAGGAATATATTGGGTCCATGAGAAATAGAGTTGGGAGAAAAGGTTCCTCAACCATCCTGACAGGGGGTAGCGTTAAGAACACGCCCATCATTGAGAATTACTACCGAAACAACACTGTCAAGCTAATGGTAAATGTGTTTTAATTTACAAACATCGGTCATTCACAAACTGAGGGAAACGAGTATTGACCAATCAGAGGCGTACACATTCGCAAACGGCTATAAAGAGCTCTTGAAATAGCTGTGTTCTGTCTTAATAAATCATGATTTGAAAGTGCGCATATATTTATTGAAATCATCTTGAAACTCTTTTGAGACGAAAACAAATTGAGGGTTTGGTGGACCGACATATTGAGATAAGAATAGACACGGGTTTTCGTGAAAACCTCTCAGATACACAATTTAAAATAGAGCGTGGTAACCAATTTAAAGAAATTTTAAACCTCTCTAACCCCCTAAATTAACATAATTTTGAAAAGTCATTATAATCCTATTATTATTTACAAGGAGAAATAGTCTAGAAAATACTTTTGTGAAATTAATATAATATTGCAGCATTAGAAACGTTTAGTTTGATAGATTAGAAATAAAGTATTCACGGTCAGTATTTATATAAAATAAAACTTGTGTTATAACCTACAGAAACAGTGATACATTTATAAATATATAATTTCTTACACCAGGGAAAGAGGAGATTTTTGTGTGTACATCAGAATTTAGGGAAAATAGGCCACTTTGATTGTCCTTCATGTAAAATAATTTAAAATGCACAACTTCATCAGAACATTTTATTTTGTTGTTTTATAACTAGGTAAATGATTTTTAGGAAATGAAAATATGTATATAGAAATAGTTAACTTAACGTAGTTAAATTAGGTGGTTGAAATAAAGCACTTTATCCACGGTGGATAATTGAACGAGTACGGGTTCGATTCCCGAGCCAGCTAATATGGAAATTCGTTTCAATCCTTTGCCATCGAATTTTCGGAATAGTAATGCTAAAGGGAACAACACCTTGGGTTCAGGTGATAGGAGTTTTGCGCCCCATGACCTATCGTGAGTTAGATGCTTTCGTTATCGTAAGTTGGGACATGTACAGAGGCAATGTAGAGCGTGAAACTTGTAGGGCTTGCCCAGAGTCGTGGTTCAGTCGCATCTATTCCCCCTAAGTTACGTGTTCCAACCCCTGTTGTATCAATTTCCGTGGGTATGGAGAGTTTTGATATATTTAACAATGGGGCTAACCACTCCTTTGTTTGTGAAGGGTTCATACAAAATATAATAGGTAGAGATAAAATTATATATGTATTAATTATTCCTAAAACATATGCGCATGTGAATTGGCAAAGTTTAGTAGTGTATAGCAGGATTCATTTTCCAATTAAAATTGTTAAATTTTTTGGAAACATATTTGCTAAACTGAACCTTCCATTCGATATTATTTTGAGAACAGATTTCTCGTTTGACACTAAAGCTAAGTTAAATATAGGTCACCAGGAAGTGTCCTTTGTGTGCATGCCAGTTGAGTGTATTTGTTTCTGTGTCAGAGATAATCCTCCAGGACTTTTCACTGTAGGTAGTGATAGTGAGGCTATTAGCTGCCTTGTAAGTTAGTCCTGGACGTTATTACTGAAATATGGGGAAGTTGTGTTATCCTGCCATATGACATCGTAGCACATGATAATATTCCCGTGCGGTCAGGTCCTTATACCTGCCCACGTCCTAATATAGAGATATTTAGGAACTTAATCTTGGACCTAGAAAGGAAGATCATTGTTTGTTTTTCCAAATCCCCCTATGCGAGTCCTGCCTTTATCATCCCTGGGAAAGGTCAAGGGCGCCGTTTGATTGTAGACTATAGAAAGCTTAACAAAAAGATTGTATATAACTTGTACGCTATGCCCAGTATTGAATCTGCCTTCTAACAGCTAGGTGGGGCTTAGTAGTATAGCTTAATTTATTTTAAAGCTAGTTTTCTGCAGTGCGCACTTTCTGAACCCTCTAAGAAGTACATCCCGTTCATCACTCCTAGAAAGATTTATTAGTTTAATTATGTACCACTGTGAAGGCCAGGTACTCAGTAGAGTACCTGGGAAGGTTGCCTAGGCCAAAAGATCAATCCCGTATCTTAAGTACATCATATCCAAAGGGAACTTTCTTGTTGACTTTGAACGTGTAAAGCCCTATTTGGATTTCCTTGCCCCTAGAAATATCAATGGTGTGTTACGTTTTCTGGGTATGTGTTCATATTATGCCAGTACATCCCTAAGTTTTCCGAAATTGCCAAACTCCCTAACGCCCTTAAGAAAAAGAGGTGATATTTGTGTGGTGGCCTGAACAAAATAATGCCTTTGTCGCTCTCAAGCGCCATCTTGTGTCTCATGGATTATTGCACATGGCTGAATTTTCTCTTCCTTTTCAACTTCACGTTGACGCGTCTTCTATTTAACTAGGGGCTGTTCTCTCTCAGCAAACGCCCAAGGGCAGTAGGCCGGTAGCGTTTGCCAGTAAGACTCTGAACACTGCCAAGGGAAAATATTGTGTCTATAAAAAGGAATGCCTTAGCTGTATTTTTGGCGTCAAGAAATTCTCTGATTACTTTGATCTTAAACAGTTTGACTTATTCACTGTCAATATGTCACTAACTTGGATGTGGACCCCCCCAAACAACTTGGTAAAATAGGACGCTGGATATGGAAACTTTCTAGGTATAATTTCACAACACATCACATCGCGGGGAAACTTAATGTGGTGGTGGATGCGTTGTCACGCGTGTCCGAGGATCGTATTACTATCGAGGATAGTGGTGAAGTCAATCCTCTATGTGTGATCCATACGATCCCCGAGTCTTTCATCTCGATATATAACTATAAATTATAGGATAATTTTTGTGTGCTAGTGATTGAGAGTATTAAGTCAAGGGAAAGAATAGGCAATTACTGCATCTACAAAGGTCTCCTGGTTGTCAGGATAAAAAGGTAAGATTAAATATACCTTATCCCCGAGGAATTTAAGCCTATGCTATTTAAGAACTTTCATTACTCACATTTTGGTGGCCATTGTGGTATTCTCATAACCGAGCACAATATCTCGAAGGAATTCTCCTGGCCGCACTTATCTAAGGAAGTCAGGGAATGGTTGCGCAGGTGTGAGCCATGTCAGCAGAAGGCTAAGCCCTCCCTTAATTCTAAGATAGGTTTTCATTCTGCGGATATTCTCAGACGACCGTGGGAAAGGTTTTTATTTTTATTTTGTTGGGCCTCTCACTCGCTCTTCTCTTGGCAACACTTCTATTCTTGTCACTATGCATGCTTTTTAGAAGTATGTTATATTAATTCCTCTTAGGAACATGAAGACTATGACAACTGTGAATGCTTTATCTAGGCGTATGTGGGCGTTGCTAGGATTCCCTAGGGTCATTGTTAGGGACAACGGGCCATGCTTTATATCCAGGCAATGTCAGGACATGTGTTTTTCGTGGGGAACCAAGCACATGAGACAAGCCCCTATAACGCATCACCAAGTCATGTGGATCAATTCAACTGAAATTTGAATTTTGTACTCACCATTTTCTACCACCAAGACCACTTCCACTGGGATTAACACCTGAATTTCTTGAACATTGAGTTAAATTCTGCGTTCCATTAATCAGTTAAGCCTACCCTGGCCTCTATCTTACTCAACAGAGATTTTAACCATCCTCTACTTTCCATGTAAGATGTTGACCTACTTTGCGCACGCTGATGATCATCAGAATACGGAGGAATTCGAGCTAATATTTGCGAACCTGCAAAAATCACACCATTAAAAGAAGTAGCAGACCCATACTTGGTCCACGGAGCCAATGTGAGCCACCTGGAGGTGGTGAAATAATGAGTCGGTGTCCTGCTTCTCGTGTATTGTAATGTATGTATTAAGTCTTTAATGTCTTAATATTTATTAAAGTTAAATATGCTTATTTTTGAATGTAATCTTGTAAGTTAAATATGTGAAGAGGGCCCCCATTTCCAAAAGTGATGTGTAGATTTAAAGTCAATGTCTTTAGCAAATCAAGCCAAAAACTCGCTTTCAGCTGCTCAGATTGAAGCGTTTGCGTGTGCATTCCTTCGACCCAGAGACGCCGTAAGAAGTAACTTACTCTCTCCATGGAAGGACTACTCCCTAAAGACAAATTCGCGTGATGTCTTGCCATCTCATACCACAGGGTCTACCTTCATGCATCAGGTGGTAGAGTGCATCCACGCCATCAGTTGGGTTCTCCTGGCTGGACTTGGTATTTAGAGTGGCAAACTAGGTTGAATTGTCTTGTCTTGTTGTAGGTTAGGGTAAATGTAAGCCCGATTTGTGTTCCTAGAGGCGTCTCCTTTTTTCTGCTGGTCCCCCTTATTTTCCCTTTCTCTCTTTGGGACTGGTACCTGAGGGTGGACTCTGGCTAATAAATCATGGGGACATTTCTGAAGTCCAAGACCCAGGAAATTTCTGAAGGAAACTGATGGTGGAGGGGGTGAGCTCTGAAGTTGGCGTGTCCGGCGGAAGTCTCATCGTGAGTAAGCGGGTCGTAACAGACGTTATCACTAGATGTATCTACGGCCTGCACATAAGGGTCATCTTTTGGGACCTAGGACGGAGCTGGGACCCCAACATCTCCATGACCAGCTAAGGACAGCCTTGTCGTTCGCATAGAGCTGAGAACTCTTACTTCGTCTCATATTGATAGTAAGGTCACTGAATTTGTTTTTTTTTCCTTTTCCAGTCATCACCACAGTTACATTTTAAAGTGAAAAATAATAATATTAGAGATTCAGAAATGAAAATGAACAAAGTAAATAATATGAGGAACGATTATGCTTCACAGGCAAAACTAAAAACAATTAGATCTAATTATACCATATAAGCCGTGAATATATGCTTGTTTGTCTGATTTTAAATCCAAGCATTCTTTTTCAAGTTTATTACCAACCTATCCTCTAATGCCTTCATTCTCAATAAATCATATTTTGTATCAAAAAGAGAACTGATCCATATGCAGTCTGTGGCACCAACTTTATTGGAACAGCCTAATAAATTGCAGAGGTTGTTTTTATTTGCTAACCATCTCAAGATTACAAAATATGCCATGCACTTGCCTTTAAGTTTTCTACACATTCCACACAAAGTCATTCCCACGAAAAATGATGTAAAAGTGAGCAAAACACGATCTTGTGTTAGTGATCAGTAATGAAGCTCTCACTATTAGAATGTTCTTCTTACTGTGTGTTTACCCTCTTTCCTTCATCCTGGTCCCTGAGGATACCTTTTAATTTGATGCTCTACGTTTTTGATCAGAACTTCTTTAAGCTCGGTACCCAAACAAATCTTATCAGCTCTATAAAATAATTTGCTCAAAATATGACATCTGATTAAAAATATATTCTCTCTACCTATCATAATACAGTTTTGTTTTTAAATACACTACTTAATTTATTTATTTTATTATCATAACTCTTATTTTTGTGATGTTAAGTAATTAAGTTCAAGGAAGCAGAGTGTTCAATACATTATTAGTGATCAGTTGAATTCTGGGATTATGTTATTTTAAAATTCTATTCTATCATATTTGAAGACTTATTAAGTGTTCACGTGTTTGTTTTTACTTGTTCCTTTCATGATCTGACTAATAAAACCATACATTTATATATATTTTTTACATAATATATTAGAAACTACTTTTTATAATACACATTTTAAAACACTGTTTGCTATAGAAAAAACCTGGACAGCGATACAATGTAAATTATTCTAGCTAGTTTTGGAATATGTGTGATGATATAAATACAATAGTTAAAATAAACACATTTAATAAATTAATATGAAATATAGTGACTAAAATATTAACATAAAAGTGTTTATAAACTTTTTAAACCTAATATTTGTCCAGCCCAAAATAAATGGTATTGTGCACCACAAAGAATTTTCGTTTATCTTAATACTAGCAGTTTGATACATTATTCAAACCATAAAGCTGCATCAAATCTTTATCAAATTAGGACGCTCAAAATCCAGATGACATATACAATTCCTCCCTGCACAAACTTTAACTTATTTCGGAAATCCCATACAATGGCAAATGGCATACAATAAATTAAAATATATGAAATCTTTTAAATAAAATATTATCAAGCGCACAAACTGAATGCAGAAACAAACATGACTTCTTTGTCTAAGATAAGTGAAAAGAAGTAATATACATTGCTACAAAAATATATTTAAAAAAAAAGTACCCAAACACATTAATAAGTTAATACACATTGTTACAGAAACATTTTTAATTAATGAGCATTAAAGTTTCCCAAGTTGTGTCACCGTGCTATGTCTCCAAAGGTTGTTTATTTTAATATATATTACTTTTAATTAGAGAGCTTATCCTTCGATTATGATTTATGCTACCACAACGTTATTAGACCCCTTTTAATTTAATATTTGCCTTAATTTATGTTTAGGTTTTTTATCTGCCTGTATGATTTTTTTCCCGTATCGATAAGGTGTTTTTTTAATAGTTTAGTAAATTTAATCCTGCTCCAACACCCAGCTTCTCGGATTCTATTTTGAAATTCCAAACTTTCTAACTTATTGGGGGATTTGGAGTGCTTTCTCTACCATAGCTTAGTTGAACTTTGCTCTTGCCCCTTCGATAAGGGGTTGTTATTATAAGTTTTTTAAATGTACACCCCAAACAATTTCCCAGTCCCAAATTTAAAATGTGCATAGTCTTCTGGTTCTTTGGGATTGTCCCTAGATATTATTACTAACATTTCCAGCTTTCTACATATAAAAAAGTTTATTTTTCCTGTTAGTTTTGGAATTATTTGTAAGCACTTTTTTCCCTCCCCATTTTGTGGTCATACATGTTAAAATTTTAAAATGTCCAAACTATTACGGTTATTAGAATTGGTCTCAAATCCACTTGCCAAATTTCAATTTTCTAACATACAAAGAGGTAGTTGTTTCTATTAATTTTGAAAATGTAGATAGAGTCCTGTCACCTCCTGCGCACACACCTAATGACCCATTGTTAGGGTTTCATATGTAAATTAATATCAAATTCATGATCTACTAAACAAAAAATTGCCATATATTAATTTCATCTAGATCAGAAGACATCAGATTTCTTACACTTTCTGAACCTCTGTACTCTCTTGAGGGATAAAAATTGAAAATCCCACAAATATGACTCACCCAGGTCTGTAAAAAAGCCTCCATTTAAAATTTCAAGGCTGTATGTTTATTGGTTTAAAATAGGCATCAGTAAATTTTAAAAATCTTAGAGGTCACATCTCACAAAAACCAGTCTTATCTCTTGCCTGAGACTTAAATGGAACCTTCATGCAAAATTTCAAGTTTCCAGACCCAGGGGCTGAGTCTTTTGCCTGAGACCGAAATGTACACATTTCAAGTTTCCAGACCAAGGGGCTAAGTCTCTTGCCTGAGACCTAAATGGAACCTTCATGCAAAATTTCAGGTTTCAAGACCCAGGGGCTGAGTCTTTTGCCTGAGACCTAAATGGAGCCTTCATGCAAAATTTCACGTTTCCAGACCCAGGAGCTGAGTCTCTTGCCTGAGACCTAATTGAACCTTCATGCAAAATTTTAAGTTTCCATACCCAGTGGCTGAGTAAATACAGTTATGACTGTTTCACTGAGCTAGTTTTGCCTTTTAGATACATATACTAAAAACTAGTAGGATTTGGGAAACAAAATAATATACATTGTTGCGGAAACACTCCACCAAAGAGAATAAATGAGATAACATAAACTTTTACAGAAATATTATGAAAAGACTATTTCTAAAGAACAAAGAAAGTATCAATCAATTTAAATTTTCAAAGACCTCCACAAAAATAAATACATATTTACATATATATATATATACTTATAGCCCAGGGACTATTGGTTTCATAAAAATATACTCCAATTATATTTTTCATTTTAAGTAGTTCTACAAAATTACAATATTTATGTAGCTCAAATAGTCGCAGGGATGTTATCAAAATTTTAAGTTTCCGCTTATATAAATTATCCTCAAAAATTAATTTTGACTTTACAATTTTGTTCAATTTTGTTTGTAGTACTTAACTTTGTTTGGATACAAAATTTAAGCAAAATCTTTTAAGTAGATTTCGAAAAAATCTATTTCTTTCTTTTTTTCATTCAGTAAAATACCCTTAATTTTAGCGTTAGATATCTAATTACAAAAACGTTCCTGGTAAAATCTTAGGAAAAACCTAGATACCAGGTCTTAGCCCGATCAGATCTAAGCATATATACAGACAGAGAGAGACAGAAGGCCCTGGGAAAACCACATTTCTGTTTCAGGGGGGCATGAAACGTCAACATTTATTAAAATCTCGAGTCCAATTTTGTTGATGACCAAAATACCTTTCTCTCCTACGGGTTGAGAGAAAATAATAAATAATATATATAAGTTATAGATCCAGATAAATAAATATATATATATATTATCTTGTGGTCTGAAAACTGGTGATTAAAACAATTTTTAAATTTAAAACTACCATTCCCTGATTTAGGTCAAAATAACCGTTAAGAAAATTAAAAACTATTTCTTTGTGGTCAACATTGATAACATTTTACAACATTATTAGGGTTATATTTTATGCATTGATAATATATATCAAAAGTTACAGCTGCAACATGAATTGATCTATGAATATATTAACATTGTTTTAGTAATTTTATTAGGTACCATGTAATGTTATCCCCACCAAAATCAGCCTTTAGCCATCATTTTCTAGTTGATTCGGCCACGTTGAAAATATAACAACTAGAGAAAAGTTAATCACAGTGATAAGGCTGAAATTTGTAAGTTATTTGATTAGAGCTCATCAAGGGATTACATTATTTCTGTGATTGTTAATACTACATAGCCTAATAATAAAAATAAGTCAGAGTAGGAACATGGCATGTTTTTATCCAAATGAAGAATAAACTTGGTACAAAAGCTCACCCACTGTAAGGGAGAAGAGATCGGACCGGTCTAACAGGAGCGCCACATGTCTCCAGCCAAACTGATTGAAGATGCTGGAGAAAACCAGTTTCAAACGGCACTGGCAATACGACATACGCGTCAATGTTGCGTACTCCGTCTTGTCTTTGAAGATGCCCTGGAGAAATAAGTTACAGCTCTTGAACTACTCTATTCATAATGCATAGTGCCTGTAACTTCAGCTATTTTATAAAACACTCAGGAGGATGAATACTATTTTTACAATTGATTTGTATATATAATATAACCAATCACATATTTTCTAAGATTTTGGCTGTTGTCTAACTTAACCACATTTTTGAAAAACATGTTAATAGTGAATAAGGAACGAATTAGATTACTAGTCGTAGAATTCAATTTTTGGTAAAGTTGACAACTGTGTCAATTTAGCATGAAAAAACATAGATACATATGATGCAATATAACAATAGTATAGGCATTATAATATGAATTAATGAAAAAGTTTGGTAATATAATTACAAGTTAATATCATATAATGACATATATAATACAATTATTTAAATTTTGATAAACATCTAAAAAGTTTTAAACATTTTAAAAATTATTAAAAATTGAGAACTCTTGAGTCAAATTACTTTCAGACAGTCATATGAAAAGATAATCCAAACATGTAAATATTAATTGTCTTGTGTTAAATTGGGAATAAAACAAATTATTTATAAATAAAGATTTTTATAAAGACATGAAAAAAGTTAATGTAAAAATGGAATTCATTACTTAATTGAAGTCCCTTGTTCCTTTGAATGCTGCAATCCCTGTAACATATTGAGCTTCTACATGTTTCGATGCATCACCGGCATCTTTATCAGGACAGAGTTAAAAGATGTGGGTTGAGTGTTCCAAGTTGTTGGAGAGAGGAAACTGAGTTGAAATTAAAATTGACGTGTAAATATAAAGTGAGAAAAAACAATCTAGAATTATTGAACTACAAAATCCAAGATGATATACATCGAGGTTAAAATTGTATACATAGTTAATATGGAAGATATAGTAGATAGATAGTTTTTTGGATTATATTGTAGAATGTTCAGAAAGGAACTAAAATGAAATGTCAAAAAAGAAGATGAATAAAAGGTGCAAATCTTCACGACACTGGCCCAAATAGGTCATTTACGACTATGGAAGGATGTGCGGGTAAAATATGGTTTCAGTGCTAGTAGTGATTATAAGAACCGTGAGGCGTTGAAGGCTCTACGATAACGGGTAAGGTGCTAATTTAAAGGAAAGTTTGAGCACTAAGTATGGCTACTTGTCACTGACAAAAATGACTTATGACGGGAACTGGTGGAAACATAATGATTTTGGTAATGTTTCACTCTTGTAATTACCTCTAATTAAGTACATATTACCAGAGACCATTCTGCCAGTGGTGAATTATATCATTAAAAAGATACCCTCCACTTTGTTGGCCTACAGTGAGCTATACTGCCTGACGTATACACATTCTCTACTGCAACCAGAATCATCCGATGAGGATATTCCTTGCTCTATTTTCACCGTCCAATCCCACAAACTACGACGCCAAAATCCTACAACGCATATATCAATAAGTCAACGTACTGCCACATTTCAAAAGGCAGCGTCCCATAAGTTGTCTTTCCTCTCCACAGCCCATAGCTAAAAAAGAGCGTACTGACAGTAAATTGACTATATACTTAATCTGCTGATAGTTTTCGAAATGATCACACATCATGAAAGGTTAACAAGTGCACGGCAATATTTGCACACGCAAAGCAAAACCGGTGAAACCACTCGTTATAACCAGTATTTTTTACTCGCTCTTTCAACTGGAAGTCGACGCCAAAAGAGTCATCGTTGGAACGAATGTAAATTAAAACAGTATGACCCTTGTCCAGCTAGAAAAATGAGAAGGAACTGTATGGTTTTTAACTGCACAAAGTGGCAAGAGCTGAGCAACTACAATATACTAATATTAAAGTTTATCAACAACATAAATTCTTCTAAAAATATAAGCTTTACTAACTATAAAATATGTCTAAGTTGCGTGTGCGGTGGTCGTATGGTCATTACATTGGTAAAAAAAAATTAAAACTTTTTTGTTTTTTTGATAAATATGTTATTAATGGGTTTATTTTCATCCAAAAAAATAAGAAATCACCACAAAAAATTATTTAGCTCTAGATTTGACATCAAAGAGCCCTCTTAATAATTGATGAAACAGCATTTGTAAATTTTAATGGGATACATTAATGTAAAGCAAAGAAAATAGTTTGTAAGTTACTCTGAACAAAATTTTATTTTTACTTTAAACCACAAAATAAAAACAAAATGCTACAATACATTTAGAATTTTCTTACCTTTTGTAGAGATTGTCCACTGAATCATATCGTAATGATATGGAATTATACATCCCAGTAATTTATTATTCACATTTGTATTCAAAATTACGATATTATAAATAAGAGCGGGTAGTAAGATTTAATTGTGCTAAGTTGTTAAGTTGCAAGGTGTGGCTACATCTTTCTACGTCTCTGGTTGAAAAGCCAACGCACACAAAACAGAAACGCACCTGTTTGACCGCACCTTTTTTTTGTCTAAGAAGCTTCGAGAAGGAAATGTCACTAGATATACCTCTTCAGGGTACGCATCTACTTCACTTTCTTTCCTGACGAGAACCCGTATAGGTAGAGTTGATGAAATCTTAATCCGTGTTCTAAATCTCACATGTTGGGAATTATTGTGTATATGACGTGATAGTCGGGCTTTTAAATTAAAATCTACAACGTGTGAAATATCTAGCAAAAACTGTTTATCTACTTAAAATAAAAAATATAAAAGACCAGAATTTTAATTTATAAAATAAGACATCATCTCTTTTTAATTACTATAATACATGATAGCAAACTTGGAACCAATTCAATCATTATATAAAATATCACACTAATGGTGGCGAACAAACATTAATATATCAGGCTATCTCTTTTAAACGTTACAATATTGGCTCTGAAGGGGAAATATCTTTGACTCATTCCTTGAGTTTTCGCTTCTCCTGACGTTTGAAATTTATTTCAGGGGCATCCCTTGTGACAGTTAGCAATAATCTGCTAGCATAGCACAGCTCCACTTGCCTTCTTATCTCTTCTCCATTACAGAAATGTCCTGGTGGAATCGCTCACCACACTCATCGCAGACCGAACCACAACTGTCCAGGAAAAAATTGAGATGAGAGTGACGAAAGTGAATTTTCAGAGACTTGTTACACCCTAATTTAAAGTAACTCTGTAGAAGGTTTTTCATCAGATCGTCATAGTTACTGCATCTGTTGTCCCCCAAATGTTTTTCACTAGAAGCTTGAATGAATCCCAAGCCTCTTTTTCATCTCCACGGATAATCTGATCAAATGTTTCATCCTTAATAAGATATCGCAGTTGTGGGTCAGTGAAAACATCTTCTTTTACTTTAATCACTAAGGCTTGGAAGATTTTCTCGAAGGTAGCTTAAAGCAGGTCCTTCTTGATCCATCACCTTCACGAAGTTTTTCACTAAACCCAACTTAATGTGCAAAGCTGGAAGCAATATTTTCCTCCGCTCAACTAGTGTAATGTAGTTTACATTCTTTGTTCCGGGTTCAAGTGATTTACTTGAAGGCCAGACTTTCCTTGTGTAATAAGAATCCCGTGCTCTACGGTCCTATTCACAAAGGAAACAGCAAAAGTTTGTTTACACCTGCTGAATTCCAAGAAGGATAGCAATAACTTTCAAGTCACTTAAGATCTGAGGTCGGCACTCATTGTATTTGATGGCTTCAAAGAACAGCTTCATATTGTCTAATGATGATTTCATATGAACCATGAACTATAGTGATTGATGGTAGAGTGTTGCCATTGTAGAGTAAGACTGCCTTTAGGCTCAGTTTAGAAGAATCTATAAACAGTCTCCTCCCTTAAGGGTTGTGATCGATGTTGAGTGATTTAATTAATCTATTAATATATGTGCAGATGACAAGGCTATTTTCTATTTCAAGAAACTTAGTTATATCTTTTCGATAGCTTCTATACACAGATAATTTAACTTCAGGTAAGAATATTATACTCTTGCAATTTTGATCCTAAAAGCTCTGCTTTATTTTTGGGTCTCTGATGAAGTCATTTAATTAATCTTGTGTTATACTGTGGGGCTCTTTTGATTGAAATTTAGTAAAAAATCAGGATTAGTTGATGTTGAGGGATCAGATGTCTGCTCTTTGTTATTTTTTTCAATCTCATCATCTGAATCTAGTTTATATTATGATGGTGGAGCAGGAATAGGAAGACCTTCTCCAAGGGGCACGGGTCAAATAGCTGATGGGATGTTCGGGTAACACAAGATTCATTTTTTCTTCTTTGACATTCCTTTCTGTAGAGGGGGTACATTGCTAAATTAACAAATGGTTTGTTGGCTCTGTTCATACTGGAGGCACAGCAAAAAACTTTGCACGGTATTTATTATCCAATCAACTGTATATATTCGAAGCACAAGTCTTGCAGCAAATATGAGGAGCCCAACTTATGTCTTGGTCTCCAATCTTGTATCAAAATAGCTTTTATAGGCTTTTCTCACTAATGGGGTAATGGAGCGCTTCTACGATGAGAGTTTCACTTCACCACACACATAACAAAAGTTATCAGCAGTATTTACACAATTTCGGGGCGTGTTAAATTTTCACCAAGTATTTCGCATGACAAGAACACCTTCAACATAACCAGACACAAAATTTAGCATGGCTTACACTGACTGGTACTTCAAGAATGCGACTACAAAGGAAACACGATGAATAATCATTTGGGGGAACAGTTTTGCCGCACTAAACATTCTAAAAACATACCCCTACTCAAAAGACAAGACAAGAATGAAACTATAATGGAAACACTAAGATTCATCGTCTAAGAGCACAGTTTTGCCACAATAAACATCCTCAAACATTAAATATACCCCGAGAGCACAGGCGAATATAGACTAAAACTGACATGTTTGATATTTTAGAAACTAGAGCAAAGAAATAAATGTTAATTTAATCTTCTATTTCAGCACATCAAAATTAGCTGAGATCAACTACTTTGGTTCTGGAAAAATTTTCCTTGCTGACCAGTGTTATCAGCGTGAAAAATGAGGCCGGCTCATCTTCCTCAAAAGGGTCGTATATATGGGCACGCCTCTATGGGGTGTGGGACCTCATTGACGTCACCATTAACTTAAGGGATAAGTGGTCGACACACGTCACCAAATATTGCAATGAAGTGATCGATACACTCGCCATGAATGTATGACAAACCGAGGACATCATTGATCTAAAGTAGCCTACATTGGAAACACACTGAAGAAGCAATTATCTTATCAGTGTTACCTATTACACATTTCAAGTCTTTGGTTTAGCCCGTTGGATTGTGAATTAAAACTATTTTACTTAGACATCTAAGAGGCACTGGAGATAAACGTATGAATGAATACATGCAACATCCGTGTGAAGATATTGTTAGTTCTAAATAAATATATGACCATAATAATGTATTATATTCACGTTAAGCATCATCACACAAACTATTATTTACATGTTTTAACCTGTCTAGAATAATCACCAACAATCTGGCAACAGACGTTATTTCAGGATTTAGCAATCGCCACAAGGTTTGCACTATCTGTGGCCTACTTAAATCCTGTTTCAACATGTCGTATTAATGTCAGCTTAACTGGTGCTAAGCAACACCTCAAGATGATCTGAAACAGTTACATGTCCAGCCACGTTGCCTGAGGATCATCCTCCAGTAGTTGGGGGAGATTGGTCTCTAGAAATTATAAGTAGTTGTCACCTCCAAGTCGTGTGGGCATTTCATAAAGCCCAAATAGAACATCACCCACAACTACCACCCAATCTTTGATGGAAAATTGATAGTGTAAAGAGACCTCTAGGATGGCATTTGGATTTGTGTCTGTCCAAATATGCTAGTTGTAGAGATTGACACTGTCATTTCTTGTAAATGCTGCCTCATACATTACGAGTACTCTGCTGATGAATTGTAGCGTGGTGGTGAAGCATCCACTGACAGAATGTCTTACGACGTCCGAATTCAAGAGCTGGATTAAACTCCTGCACAGATTGCAAATTGGTCATTTACTGTTCTCCACATGTACATCTGTGACAAGCGATGACGTGGTGCTAATCGCCGTGTACTTGAATCCAATGAGCGTTCCACAGAATACAGAATTGCTTCTCCCACTGCAATGCTCCTGCGACGTCATGGCCTACGAGCGTTGGTCATCACAGGTGCAATGTGACTGGTTTCCTTCATATCACGATTCAATGCCACAAATATCCTTGAATTGGGGGTGTCGTTAAAAGAGCAAAACGTGCATAATATGTATGAGCAGCGGTAGTATAATTCTGTCGTTCCTCACCGTAAATCATAATCATATCGATCAGTTTATCGTTTGTATATTGGTCCCCCATCTTACTGGTCACTTTGAATCACAGCAAGTAATTGAGTGTGACGTTCCATGTCCCTGGCACGCCGAATTAAGCATGTGCAATGCTACCCCGTAATGTTAACAAATATCGATAACAAATTGATTCAAGCAATTTTTGTTATGAATATTTAGCACCGCGTCTTACTACCCGTTCAGGTTTTACGCATTTTTGCTATGAAACTTTTTGTTTCTCTATCAGTGTAGATCTTAATCTATGTATTTATTGTATAAAATTATGATTCACCCTGCATATCCTTTTAAATTTAACGTGCATTGCTTTTGCTCAATCATGTGTCCATTATGGTTAACACAATTTCCCTTTTGTTTAACAGTCAATGAAAACAATTCTGCGACTTTCCTTACTTTCTGACTCTCGGTCCTAGTTACAAAAAGATACTTCATAGATAGATTATACGCAAATTGTAGCACATCACAAAAAAAAATTGATGTTCACTTGATGTATTTTTTTATTGATGGCTTATCCCACAAGATACCCAAATTAGTCATCAGTTTTCTGTTTGAAGGTCCCATGTCGCAGAAGAATGTTCTCACTTTAAATCGAGTGTTTTCAACAACTTGAATGGTTTCGATTAGCAGTTCCTTTGTGACTGCTGTGTCAAAGCAAATGTTCATACGCAGTCTGTATCATTGTTTGATGTGTAGCATATAATTTATATAATATGACATCTACAATCAAAATTTCATAAAAAAACAAAGTTCCACAAAGATAATTAAAAATCCATAAAGACAATTAAAACATTAAAACAAGATAACAAGTACTAATCTATTCCAATAAGAAGAGACATGTGGTGACTCACTCAGAATTGATTTTGCCAGGAAACGCCCAAGCGTCGAGGAACATTGCCCCATTGAACCATTTCAGTATCGTGAGCATTTTCACGTCTTGATCGAAGGGCACACGTCAGAAAAAGAGAGATTATTGTCTCTGCTCGCCATTCCTGCTGAAAGTGCTAGTGATGAAGTGGAATTATTTCGCCCCCTCCCCCTTTTCCCCTTAGATCTCCTGTTGTAGTCCGAGGCAGTTATGTTGCTATATAACAGATTCTCCGTGGATCACATTTTTGTATTCCATTGTATTTATTCACCAGAGGAGGAACTACGCCATACAAATTCAGCACCTAAGACTACTGGTTGCCACGATGTGTCAGGCGTTGGTCTCACCACCGCGTCACAGAGGAAGCTTCTTTTGATAATATTGAGTATCATGTCAGAATGTCTGACGTTGCTATCTATGTCCCTCAGACATAGTTTCACGTATTAGAATGTTTTGGTTTATTTTCAATGTCGATTAGACATTGAGTATTATGTCAGAATGTCTGACGTTGATATCTATGTCCCTCAGACATAGTTTCATTTATTAGAATATTTTGCTTTACTTTCTATTAATTTTCTATATCCGTCAGACATGGTTTATTTAGTGAAGATGTCTAACATTATTCTCTATGTCCATCAGACATAGTTTCTTTAGTCAGATTGTCTGACGATTATTTCCCTATGCCCATAAGGCATAGTTTAAATATGAGGGCTCTATGCTATACATGTGTATAGGACCAGGTAACTGAGTATACTGAGTCCGTGAATTTGATTTCCTTTTCTAAGTCCTTAAGACATTGTGATATTTTTATGGGACTTTAAACGGTATGATCTCGTTTAGAATCTCATTATGGCAACAAGCAGATCATCTAACATTTTATTCTTGGACCTAGTTAGGTCAGTGACTTGTTGCAGTCTCGATTGCACTCCTGTTTGTGTAGCTATTAGCGGTTCGCAACCTGTGGGAGCACTACAAGATTGAATTAGTGGCCCACGAGGACAATGTTTTCTTCCAGCCCCTTCAGAAGCTATATTTATCTAAGTGTTCAAAGATAGTCTGTACTAGCTATTGTATGCCATAGTAATGAGTAGATGTAAAAGTTTACTATTGATTGCTCTGGCAGTACTTATTAGGAAACGACAGGCCATAGTAAATCACTGTGTAAATGCATTATTGTTAGATATGTATTATTTGTAAAATGGAAGTTCCTCTTATAGGATTTGGTTTTCCATAACTCTCCATGAGGGTTAATACAAGCTAGATAGCTTAAATAATATTCTTCTTAGTAACTCTAAAAATATAGGATTTGATGCTATATTTATATTTTCAATAGTTTCACTATTTTTCGTGATTAGACCTCTCAGGTATTAGTCTGGTAATAACCTGGCTAGATTGTCTTTTTTTTTATATTGTCCAAAACTTAATTCCCCTTTTTTACTGTTACCGAGTTGTGGCAGATGATTCAAACTAATATCCCTATTTATAGAGTTATTTAACTAAACAAAATGTTCTATCTAACCATTGTCGGTTCCTTGTGTACAAAGTGTAGCATTTAGCTAAAAGAGTTAACATAAAAGTGATGAAACTTACCCCACCGTACTGCCAGCCGCATCAAATGGGAACACTAATAAACTGCGCGGCTGTTAAACATGTTAAACATGTTAAACTCAATACTGAGCCTCGATTGTTGATACTGACAGGCCAAAGAGCATAGAAACAAAAAAAATCTTCGGTGCTGAAGATGTGCTGCTCGCCCCTTCATTACGGAACACTATGGAACAGTTCTGATGGTTCCAGAACAGTACTTTCATGCGCATGATCTTTCCCGAATATCCCAGATGTCCACCCCTCCCCTTTTCTTCCGTCGCTCCGATTCGTGCGCCACACTATTGGGCACTCATACTGTTGGTTATGAGGTTAGGCCTAAACAAGCATGATATTTTAAACATGTTTTGACAAGTACGCCATTGCTTTGAAAAAAAAATCCAGAATACCAACAATATTACCCTCCACCGGGGTCAATCGATCTGGGAGTGGGTGAAGGGGGATTATTCTACCCCAATCTATCATTCATAATATTGCTCACTTGTAATTAACTTTTAAGAAGTCGATTTGTTTAACCACTTCGACACCCTTAAAAATCCTGTAACTGTCAAGAAAAAAGATTTAAACTTAACTTGAATTTACGAGAGAAAACAAAATAATACTAAATATTGTTTTTATGTATTCACATATTTTTATAAAATCGTGGGTCTTCGCTATTTTATTTTATCAACTAGTTATTTATAACCTCAATAACCCAACTCTAAACATATAATTTAACCATTTTAAAATGTTGCAGTTCATGGAAAAGTTTAAAAAAACACGCACTCCAGAAAAAAAGGTGCCTTAGAAAGGGAGGGCCTATAAATTCCTAAAGATAGCCCTAGGGGAACTAACACAAAAGTAATTATGGGAATACACATATGTTGTTGAAAGATTTTATTTGGTCATAATTTAAAACAAAGGATTTTTAACGTTTTAATATATAGGTTGGGTTAAACCTCTCCCAATTATTCCGAATAAGATTTGAGCTTCGACCTCACTGTTAGTGAAAAAAGTAAAATGTATTTTAGTTTTATATGTCTTTATTAAACAATATATTATGTGTAATAAAGTAGGTAACTTCCTTTAAATAATGTGATAATGATTGTATTATTTAGGCTTATTCTTAACCAAAAGTATTTGCTTCGATTCCCCGCACGTTCGATAAACTTATCATTGATCAAATTGGGATATTCCTATCGCAGTGACGAGTTGACAGCTGGGGATCTCGTTTGACTGTTTTGGAGTCAGCTAGTTTGTAATTCATGCTCCGATATAATTAGTCAGTTAATAAAGTGCACGTTATAGTAAGTTGAAAATGTAAGAAATAATATAATATGCCTTCAATTAGTTTTTATTTTCATAAAGAGGAAATTCCCATGCTACAACGATTCATTTAACCCAGACAGGATTATCTTAGTCACTGTGTACCTGAGTTAACTCCCTCCTCCCCCCTTCCCAGCAGAGAAAAAGCCCGAGGGTAGCATTAGAGGGAGAAATTAGACCTAGAGAGAGTAGGCTTTATGCTAGCAGTCACAACTGTCACTTATTGCAGATTATAGTCAGGAACAAGGACCAAAGTATACATTTCTTAGTAAGTGATAAACATCTAAAGGCGGAACGAAAACACCCACCTTCTAAAGAAAACTCACTCGCAAGTCGCAATGACAATAATATTACCTGCCACCGGGGTCACTCGGTCTTGGAGGGGTTTGGACGAGAGGTTAGTTCACCCCACTCTATCATAATTGATCACTTGAAATTGAATTTTTTGTAAGTCAATTTTTTCAACCATTGGAACATCCTTAACATCTTGTCAGAACCTACGATTTTGAAAACCCTCTCAAAGCTAAATTATCCCTAAGCCCATGGTTACCCCCATCCCTCCTAGGAATTTAAATTACAAGCAGTCCATTTCTTGAAACACCTCGCAATAATGACTCCAAATCCTATCAGTTGATTGGAAACTGGATATCGACTAGGGAGTGGTTAGTATGCTTGCATCTCTCATAAAAACCTAATTACAAAATATCAAGAGTAAGGGAGCGGTACTTCACGTGCCACGAACACTCTTTTCTCATTGGCCGGGGAAGATTACAGCTATTACACAACACTTTGCTGAGTGAGCCGAGTGGAATTAAACAAATTACTCGTCTGCTTGTTGGAGCACGGGGGGTGGTTTCACAAAATTGATTATTGTGTTCTCCCTGGAATTGAAAACATCACGAGCACGTCATACTATCTTTAACAATTTGATGAAAATGTTGAAATGGTTTTTAACGTAATTTTAAATTTGAAAACCTATTAACCTACTAATAGTTTAATTAAATTGGATAGCTTTATGCGTATAAACCGAACGGGTAGTAAGACGTGGGGCTAATAATAATAATAATAATAATAATAATAATAATAATAATAATAATAATAATAATAATAATAATAATAGATACATTTAAAACCTTAACCTAATTTTTCTACTAATAGGATGGTTATTGAAATCTATTGATTCTATATCGATTCCCAGCCAAAACAGATACGAGTGTTCTGAACCCAATATGCGCACTGAACTGGAATGAGGCCTCGTTATATGCATACAATTTACAAGGCATAATTTATCATTTGAATTATTTCACACCCACGCTCCTTAGTGGGAACGTGATGAAAGGCACCAGACACGTAAATTACTCTGTTTACAATGACGGGAAAGTGGATTTTTATATTTTGATGGGTGCATTAAGAGTATTTCTCAAAATGGTTCATCCTTATGGTTTTCTACACTAATGTCAGTGCGCTTATCCTAAGAAACCATCATATATTTATTAAAAGTAGTCTTTAGGGGCCTTACAATTTAACTGTAGTATTTTAGGTCAATAAACGGTCCTTTAAAAGGGAGAGTAACAAATAAAATGATATACTCACTTAATAAGTGACAGTAAGAAATTGAAAGGTCATTGCCATACACAGTTAGCCAAATCAATCCTACCCATATCATTACACCCTATCCCTGTGTAGCGCTCGTTCTATCCAGTCCACCTCATTACACGCGATCCTGTGTTGATCTAGTTCTATCCAGTCCACTTCATTACACCCTATCCCTGTCTTGAGATAGTTCTATCCAGTCCACCTCATTACACCCTATCCCTGTGTAGACTTAGTACTATCCAGTCCACTTCTTTACATCCTATCCCTGTGTTGAGCTTGTTTTATCCAATACACTTCATTATACTCTATCCCTGTGTTGAGCTAGTTCTATCCAGTCCACCTCATTACACCCTATCCCTGTGTTGAGCTAGCTATATCCAGTCCACCTCATTACACCCTATCCCTGTGTAGAGCTCGTTCTATCCAGTCCACCTCATTACACCCTATCCCTGTGTAGAGCTCGTTCTATCCAGTCCACCTCATTACACCATATCCCTGTGTTGAGCTAGTTCTATCCAGTCCACCTCATTACACTATATTCCTGTGTTGAGCTAGTTCTATCCAGTCCACCTCATTACACCCTATCCCTGTGTTGAGATAGTTCTATCCAGTCCACCTCATTACACCATATCCCTGTGTTGAGTTAGTTCTATCCAGTCCACTTCATTACACCCTATCCCTATCTTAGGCTAGTGCTACTCCTTTGTTACACAATCTCAGTAATTTAGGACACTATTATTTATATTTTATTGAGGTTGGGCACAAAGCTTATTTGGGTCATTTTAGAAAAAAGATAGCTTTTGGAATTAACATTTCTATATATTTAACATTGCTTATTCCAGTTTAAAAATAATAATCATGTTTTATAATATTGTTCTGATATTAGAAATACTAATGGTCACAATCTTTTCATCCTTTAACATAATTTATACAAAAGTATATAAAAACATGTGAATGGAGGAGACATACAGAGTAACAGAGGACACATCACATGTAAACAAGGGGAACAATCTGGAAACGTGGATACCTTTGCATGAGTACAGTGGTAGTATTGTGATGAATGTGGAGTATTAAACAATTCTACATATTTGCAAGCAAATATATAAATATTATTTATGTAAAATTAGGTAAATTAACTAGCAATAGCTAAAGATATTAATTGATTTTAGGAAATTGTGTTTTAATTTAAAGAACATGTGCTGGCCCCGTTGGTTTATAGTTGGAGGGATTGCACTTGAACAATATCACTCGTATCTATGACAGAAATATCCTCTTTTTCGGAGAAAGCAAACTTTCCCCGACAGAATTTTTCAAGAAAGACACGGTGAATTCTTCATGTGGATCCACAGCCTGTATAACAGCAATGTAATGGGGTATATCTTTTTTTCCCCTTAACTTCCACTACCACGAAGTCATTTACATCCAACTCCTTTTCTATTGTTGGTTCTTCAGCCTCAGATTCTGAGTATATATCGTCAACAACAAGTTTGGTTGACTTTGTACCTGTACAAAACTGCTAAGGAAAACGCTTTTTGAGCTTGATTCTGACTATCAAATTTTACAGTCTTACCAATTATTTCCACTTAATTTTAAAATTAGCTAGGAGTGTCCATTAACCCTTTAAGTATAAAAAATATATTAGGAAGGATACAAGCAAGCTGAATGGGGATCAGTACATAATGTGTACACTTCTCTGTTGGTTGACACTGCATGCAGGAAAGATGACGTACTGGTAGTTCATCTGATCCCTTGTTCCAAATAGCTTCATGTGTGCGCATCGTCCCCTTAAAAGCTGGAATTGTTATTAGATTTGGAAGGTGTTTATCTTTTTTCTGGAGCTGACTTTCATCCATTGTAATAATGTGGATACACTTAACCTCAGCTTGTAGCACTTCAGACAAGTCTTGAAAATTGGGGATGTAGGAACAAGTCTGTCTGCCGTTCTCTTCAAACAGCCTCCAATCCCATCTCGAGCACCCTTGCCATGTCCAGCTCCTGAGGAGTGCCAACGAATGGTTTTACACACACCCAGCACAGATGGTAGATAGTTCCCTATCAGATGAAACATTATACGATTTCTGTATTGAGTCGTTGGTCCGTCATTTACACAATGAACAGTTTTTATATCAGTTATATAAGTCTTCAGTTTTTCAATTATAGGCAGCAAGTGAGCACAAATGGCAGTGGAATCGTGTCACAAGTTCTCTGCTAGCGTCCCAAAAGATACAGTTTTCACTGATTGAGTTTAATTTGAGAAAATATATGCAACAACTATAAGCAATTAGACTTGACCTTTTGATAAGACAAAATGTAATGCCTGGACCTCGCTTGCATATTTACAACCGTAATTCTCAGAAATATCAATGTAGATTAAAAGTTCATCTGAATTTAAATTTGTCTTTATCGAGTCAAAAACATGATACTGATGATTTATGCTTGCGTTATACTGTAAAAACTTAAAAGTGACTTCTCAAACTCTAAAACTAAATCTTTCCTTTTACATGTAATGTTTTCTTTTACTGTTTTTTGGGTAATCTTCTCATTTCCTTTCATTATAAAATGAGAAATTATTTCATAAGCTATTTTGTAAGTACAGTTTCCTCAAGCTTTTCTTAATTGTGGAATTCAATATTTTTCATACTATACTTCTTACATGTTCTTTCAAGACAAGTTACCTCAGATATGTCTTCAGAAGTCATGGCTTGATTAATATCTCGAGGAAAACTTTCACTTATCATATTTAAAGGTGTAAACTTTTTTATAAGTAGGGAAAAGTTTTAATGAATGCTACACAAACAGGTGTGTCTGTTTTGTCAGAAGAAAGTACTACCCATAAAGGTTTATACTGACAGAACAAAGCATATTATGATATCTTTAAATCAGGCTGCAGATTTTTTTTTTTTTAGGGATGTTACAGTGTTTCATTTAGAAACCTTTTCTGTACTTTAACTTGTTACCTTTTTACACCCGCCTCGGTGGCGTAGTTGGCTAACGCGCTAGTCGTGTTGAGCTCGACCGCCGAGGACGGGGAGATCAAGGTTCGAATCTCGGTCGGGTGAACTGGGGGTGGTTCTTCCTAAATGGTTTTCCACTCTACCTCCATGCAAATGCGGGTTCACATCCTCTAAATTCAACCCTCCCAATTCCTTATCCATTAGCGTAATTAGTACTTAAGCGTATAACCCGAACGGGTAGTAAGACGCGGTGCTTAATATTATTATTATTATTATTACCTTTTTACAGTTTATTTTTTATCTGATGTCAATCTAATATTTNTTTTTTTAGTTTCAGCTGTTTGTTTTAATGATTTATCTTGTTTAGATTTGTTGAACTTCATTACCTTGTTAGATGTCAAGGCCTTCAGTTTGTGAGTACATATGTATTTCTTAACAACTGACCCAGCTGTTTTTGACACAAATTCCAGTTTCTTTTTTCTGTTTTGTTCCTTTTCAGAACTATCCTTTATTTGCTTTTCCATTACTGCTCCAAAAAGTAATTTATGACTTTTGCCCAGCGAGTAAGCATTTAATAAGTTTTCTTGGATTTTTATCCTTCTCTGTAACAGCTTTATTTTTTTTTATCTACGCAGCTGTTTTCGATATCTGGCCATTCTCTTCCTAGCTATTTTCAATCTATTCTGTAACTTGTTTATAGTTGTCCTTAATTGTTTAATATTCTTTCTTCTTCGTTTTTGTCCACTAGCCTTCCGTTTGTCATCTTTACTGATGTTACCTTCTCCATCTTCCATTTGGACATCAAGCAGCACACCAACTGGGCTAGGTGTTGGTGAATTAGCTTCCAAATGTTCAACCAGCTTATTTAGTGACTTTACATTGGCTAGAATATTTCTAGTTTTTACTCTACACCTTTTCCTTAGTATCCTTCTTTCACGATCAGTCATATTAATACTGGCTGTTTTTATTTTTCCTTCATACACGTGCACTTTCTTTCTTTTCATTTCCTCATAAGGCTGTAGATTAGATTTAATTTTCTTTCTGTTTTTTCGCATTCTCTGTTTTTAACTTATCTGAGAACTTCTTTTTACCATTTTAATCTTAAACTACGTCAGTGTTACGAGTTTTAATTAGAAAACAGAGGCAATAATGGTAAGACTACCAAACCATTTCATCCTCTACCTGCAAAATAAAAAGGATGACACCTTATCCCAACTTATCACGATAGAGGAAATGTGCAAATAACATTTTCTACTAATAAAAATGTATTTATATATATTCAGACACTCATTATAAATTTTATTACAAATTTGGAGCATAAAAATCTGTTTAAGTATTTTGATGGTGGTTTATTTATTTAATGTAGGCCAAGTGACAAAGAAATGATATTTACGTTTATTAACATAAACATATAATAGGATTATGATTAATATGAATAAAATAATGGCGTCCATATTTAGTAGTTTTACCATTTAAAGGCCTACATTCATATACTTTTTTTTGTATAGGCTTAAATTCTTATATAAAAATAAAAAAATAAAGCACCTTCTTTTGGAAATACTTTTAAAACTAAAAATATGGTGGTATATTAAAAGTTGCAAATATACGTTGTCCTATAGTTTAGTTAAATTAGCCTATAGATAGACAGTTCTTCAATTAATTCACAGAAAATCCTCTTAATTGAAGGTCACGTATTGGATAAAAGGGATTTGACTGGGATCATTGACTAGTTCGCTTAGCAGAAATCAAGTCGAAATAAACAATAGACTACTCTTATTGAGTACATTCTAATATTGTATCTGTAGTAACATGTTCTACAGCCTACTAATGCAGACTATATATTTTTAAATTATAAAATGGTTGGATTTGTGTGTTGTGATGGTGTAAGAACATTTATTTCAATTTTTTTAAAGTCTTTTTTTGGATTCTTACCACTTTAAAACTTCACTATAATAAATAATAAAATAATGTAAGAACTATTTATCTGTCATTCAACAGATAGCACTAGTGTATATGGTATATATGTGTCGGTGTATGAGGGTTGATAAAGGGGAAAGTGGGTATCGGAAGGTTAAAAATTAAGGTAGGAAAAATGAGTGGCAAATTATCTAGTTCCTATGGGCGGTACACTCGTAAATCCACCACTGGAAGCATCCATAATTATTTGTCTAAGAATAGTTATTACGATTTTAAATAATGAAAGAAAGGAACACAAAGTATATGATCAACCAAATGAATCTTAAAAACAATGAAAATTAATCCTTATAAATCACAATTATCAGACTGAACAACACATGAGGTATCCACAAAATGGCTTTCTCACTAATGTCCTATTGAGTATGAAACCAGTGCTGCTACCTGGTTGTATTATTGAAGGAAATTTTAATTTTGGACGGAAGTTACACAAAACTCTGTGACAAATTTTGCTTGATTACAACCACATATTATAATTATTTTTAAATTTAGAAATGTAGCTACATAAACAGAACTGATATGTATATATTATCATATTTATAGTTTTATTTATTATTTAAGCCATAGTAATTGTAACAGGAAACAAAAATAACTGGCCTGTGAAATGTATAAAACACAATAAATATAACTTTTTGCTAATAAAGCATAAAGAATATTAGCAAATCAGTTGCATAGTACAAAAAACACACACAAATCATATTTTAGTTGTTTATTTTGTCACAATACAGTACCCTTGTGAAATGAAAAGGTCTCTTTTTTCTGAAATGGCCCATTTATTGTTTTATTCTACTTAAAAAATTATAATTCACAGCATTTTCACTAAAGGTCTAACAAATATTGCTTCAAAATGGCAACTGACAATTTTAAATCATGTGATTGAACATGACGTAAACAAGTTCTTTACAATGGTGCACCCACGCAGTGGGTAAAAATATTTTATTCACTTAAATATTTCAAAATACGATAAAATAATTATAAAATAATTTATTACATAATATAAAATCAGTGACAATATTTTCTCTTTTCCAAGTAAGTAAGCTTCTATTAAAAGGTATTAATGTATGCACTATATTACACATTATAAATAACATTCCAAAACGAAGAATAAGTATTTTTAATTTTGTTTATAATATTGTTTCTAATTGGGTAAAATAAATTATTAAAAGTAGTGAAATAGTATCAGAAAACTTAAGTTTACGTTATTTTAAATGTAAAATATAGCATGTAATTAAATAATTTAACACTTATAACAAAACATTGATCCTTTAAAAGTGTTGGCAACCCAAAACCCATACATGATTTTTAAACTCTAAAAACCTATCATGAACAGACTCTAGTTCTATCCACGGTTACTAGACAAGATAGTATTGGTCACCAGTCGTATGCGCAGTGGAAAGCCCCGCGACATCAAGTGGACACCAAGCTAACTTTGATTGAGTCAGTCCCTGAGGGCCATGTGCAAGAACTTAACTAAGTGGATGCTAGGTGAACACTAGCGTTTGCTTGCTTGCGTCATCATGGGTTAAAAGGTGAAGTGATAGTGCACTCGGGTCCACACTATCGGTCCACTAAGCATTCACAAACGTTCTTGCATACCGCCCCGAGTGTGTTTAGTTATGTAGTAAGAGTTTAGTTTTATCAGGGGAGCTGATTTGTATCCATTATGAATGGTATCCATTCAGACAGTTTTCAAATAAACGTCTTGAACAAAAATCATGATTTGTATCCACTGTAATTATTTGCATTATATTCACAAAATACTGAGATTGATCCATTCAAACATTTTCTTATACAAGCATCACAAATAAAAAAAAATCTGATTTGCATCCATTCTCATAATATCCACAAAATCCTGAATTGTATCCATTTAATTTGGGTGCCACTTGTCTGATGGATGGCAGCAACTGAGACTTTCCTAAACTCATTCCGTGTTTACTAGAGAGCAGCACTATCACTAAGTTAATATATTAAAAAAAGTTAAATACTAATCATGTTTCTTTTAAAATAATAATATAAGAGTACTTTACAAATGATTGGTTTTTAAAAATAATTATGATCTAGTATAAAATTGGTACTTGGGGAAGCATTTCCTAAAATAATTTAATATTTTAAATAGTTTGAAAAATGTAATATTCTAAGATCCCGAAATTTCATAAAAAATGTGTTTACGCCTGAAAGGTTAAGTTTTGTTCGGGTGGGTTCGTTTATAATATTAAAAATGATAACTATTGCCTTTTAAATACTTTGGTGCCATGTTGTGACATTATTTGAATATTCTTGCTATAAATAATAACGTTCTTCTGTGATTGATGAGAGTTTTGTTGATTTGTTTGGATTATATATAATTTATTTTACAATATTAATTTTAGTTATCATTAGAGATTTGTTTTTTTCTGTGTGTAGAGATGGCAAAAAATATAAAACTTGTCATATGATGACAAAGAAATACAAGGAATCCCGATCTCTTGATATACCTACTATTATATAAATAAACATAAGTCCTTACCTTTAGGTTTACTGTTACATAATCGTTTTAAACATAGTCTCAATAATTCCCTTCAAATCACAAGATGAATTTTATTATCTAACAATTAAAAGCAAAGATTTTGATTTTTAAACACTGACCTCCCTCTCGTTTCATTTCAGCTGGATAAATGGTTAGGCATTTCTACTTATAGTAGATCTAATGGGAATAAATTCACATTGTCTGAACATATAAGTTTAGCTGTTGTGGAGAGTAAGTAAATAGAAACAGTAATTTTTAGGGGGTTTCAATCAAAATGAACAAAATTAGCAAATAAAATATAGGCCTGAGTTCAAGTTGAGTATGATAGCCTATAAATAATATTTATGAATCCAACTTCAACCCATATATCCCTACATTATAAAGTGATAAAATTATTTTAAATAGAAGGATATGACACTTTAACACAAATCTATGAAGATTAAAAGCGTACAATTACTAAAACATTGTTTCTTTATTGCCTAGCCCTGTGTGATATACAGTATAACTTACTTTAATCTTTGCTTAGAGTGGCTGATAGTTTTGCATGTCCAAAAGTTTAATAGAATGAAGGGATTGAGCTATTCCACACCCACTTAAACGCAGTGATCTCTATAATATACTGGATGGACATAAACACACCCCTTGCAATGGACCAAATTGTGGCGCTAAAGTTTGTCCAAGGCCGTAGCCCTCCCCCCGAAAGTTTAAAAATGAAATGTAATACTGTCTTATTTACGGTTTATAAATATAAAAATCAAGGCATGAGATAATATATTAGCTATTCAGCACTATACAATTTTTTTATATTTTTTTGTGCATTGGTTAGAATAGACTAAGACAAAATCTTGACAAAGGAAATATGAAGTATTAGTGAGTTTAGATAATATTGTTGTAAGGGGGGAAACGTGTGAAATTAGGAAACAGCAAAAGCTTTCTAATTGAAGGTATTTCCAAGTATGGGTGGCAAATAGGCTGACAAAGCAAGAGGAATCTGAAGAAGGGATGGCTTAAGGTGGGTTTGCGGAGAGGGAGGGGCGGCTTTCAAAACGGAGCTCCTTGCAGTATAAGAAAATATAATTATCGTCAGTTTGAGGATAGTTTACCTAAATATAAGTGCGTGTTTCAAAGTTTCAAATATTGTGACTTCTGACTTGTGAATTTTTTTGTTTTGCTAGTTTAGTGTGTAGTGTAGACTGGTGTTAGTTTGTTTTTTAGTTATATTTTGTATCGGTAAGACTAGTGTGCTTTCCTCGTGTGCTCAATTTATATGTATTTTTTATATTGACAATCTAACTATGAATCCTAAATACTAACAAAACAATCTAGTCTACTTTCGTGGATTGGACCTTCACACAAAAAAGGAAAAAAAGAAACAGCAACTGTTCCTATCACTCTTTTAGAAACCGATGATAACGAAGCGGGTAGCCAACTTTACAATGAAAACCCTATAGATTCCAAAGACAGCAATGGTGGCAAGTTTGAAAAAGAAGATGTTTTATTGCTATCTTCAATAGCATCAACATCAATTAACTTAGAAAGTGTGCTTATAATGGACATAGGGCACTATGTTAATGTAAGTGTACGAGATTTACATCTTAAAGAAAAGCTATTATCTGAAACTTGGTTTCCTCCTCTAGGTTATACATTTCCGACTATTGGAAAACTAAATTTAAGTTTTCAACCTCATTGGAGTACCCAGTTTTCATATTTAGTTTATTCAGAACTATTGAATGACGCGTTATGCGAATATTGTATACTTTTTTCAAATGAGTGTGCTGGTAAGGGAGGCCACGTAAAGGTAGGAGCGCTTGTATCAAAGAGTTTTTTTTAAGTGGAAAGATGCCTTGGTAGTTTTTAGATCCCATTCCACGGCTGGCTACCATAAGAGATGTATCAAACTTGCGGACAATTTTTTAGATGTTCAGAAAGGAGCTCGTGTGGATGTAGTTAAACAAATTGACACTGGGTTTAAGCAGCACACTGAAGAAAACAGAAAAGTCTTCGTTCCATTGTAGATACTATTATGATGATGGGAGGACAGGAAATTACCCTACGAGGTACTAATGATTCTGGCCCTCTGCTTCCTAATGCCCCAGAACCTTTGTTTAATGATGGAAATTTTCGGGCGATTCTCAGGATGCGGCTTAAGTGTGGTGACTTAATTCCCAAGCATCATATTGATACAGCTCCTTCCATTGCTGTTTACACAAGCCTATATACACAAAATAAAATTATATACATTTGTGGTAAGATAATCCAAGATAGCACTGTAAAAAGATTAAATAACGCAAAGTGTTTTACAGTATTGGCTGATGAAACCACAAACATCTCTCAAGTTGAACAGTTATCATTATGTGTTCGCTATATTGATAACACTGAGACAAATTCTTAGTCCAAACTTAGGGAGAATTTTTCACAATTCATCCCAGTAATTGATGCTTCTAGACGAGGACTTGCTGGCACTATTTTGGGAGGCACTGATTAATATTGGTATTAATTTGAACTTCATGTATGGACAGGGAGGGATATGACGGGGCAGCTGCAATGAGTGGGAGATTTAATGGTGTGCAGGCTGTAATCAAGGAACGTTTTCCTCAAGCTCTGTACATCCACTGTAGTGCCCACTCTCTAAACCTTGCATTAGGTCACTGCTGTCAGGTACACCCGAAGAAATTGAAGAGAGTAAAAACTCCGACACATCATCCAAAGCTTCCTTGCTCCTTAATACGATCACCCAGAGCGAGTTTGTAGTTTCACTATGTGCAGCCAGTGAGTTATTTACTTTGACTCTTTACCTTTATGCAAAGTTCTTCATAAAGTTGACTGTGATCTTTCCCAAGCATGTGAACATATCCTAAACATCACCAATGTTATATCTCATAAAAGAGAACACGCTGAAGAAGAATTTCAACATATATTCACTAAATCATTGAATATTTTGTCAACAGTCAGTAGTAAAATCAGTGTCTCACGAATAAATTCTCGACATGCACACAGAGAAAACATGCCATCAACCACTCCTGAAGAATATTTCAGGCGCTCTGTGTGTATTCCGTTTTTATACGATTTTATCAATCAACTTGAGAAGCGGTTCAACAACAAAATATATATTATTTCAAGTATCCACAAATGTATCCCTAAGTACTGTGTTCAAGCTAATTTCTGTGACATTGAACCATGAATTATTTTTTATATCAAAGATTATTCATCAGCAGATAATAACGTTGCCAAAGCCGAATTTTCCTTGTGGAAATCAAAGTGGTGTATCCTGTCTGAAAACACTCGCTCCTCAAACGTTCTTAGTGCTCTAAATCAGTGTAGTCCTGACTTCTTTCCAAACATGTGTTTATTACTAAAAATATTAGCAACACTTCCTGTGTCAACAGCTACACCTGAAAGAACATTTTCCACTTTAAAGAGGTTAAAAATCTTTCTTAGGAATGGCACAAGTCAGGATAGACTTGTAGGACTGGCGCTAATGTGTGTTCATAGAGACATAAATGTTGACACTGAATTTATCATAACAAGATTTGCACAACTACC
>CABFWO010002417.1:17630-29904 GCA_902155825.1 Timema genevievae
AAAAAACTCACACGAAAACTCCGCACAGAAAAAACCCCACAACCATAAATGCTCACAGGAAAAGTGTCCACACGGGAAAAAGCCCATATGGAAAAAAGCCCACACGGAAAAAAGCCCACACGGAAAAATACCCACACGGAAAAAATACCCAAACGGAAAAAGCCCACACAGAAAAATGCTCACTAGGAAAAATGCCCACATGAAAAATGCCCACATGAAAAATGCCCACACGAAAAATGCCCACATGAAAAATACCCACACGGAAAAATACCCAAACGGAAAAAGCCCACACAGAAAAATGCTCACTAGGAAAAATGCCCACACGAGAAATACACGAAAAATACTCACACGAAAAATGCCCACATGAAAAATGCCCACATGAAAAATACCCACACAAAAAATGCCCACACGAATAATGCTCACAAAAAATGCCCACATGAAAAAAATTCTAAATCAAGGTTTATTTTTAACGGAATGCAAGTTTGATTGGGGTTTTGCATTACTAACTTTTTAGTTTTCACTTGTAAAGTGCGCGTTTGATTTGTTCTTGTGCATTCATAGAGTTTTCATTCACTTTTTTGGGTCTTTTTTGTAAATTATTATTAAAGTATTTATTTTTATTTAAGTAATTATTATTGAAGTATTTATGACCGTAGGGTTTTTTTCTGTGCGCTTTTATCGTTTACGCCTTTTTCCGGTCACCGTCCAAGTAATAGGATTTGCAGTAAGGTCAAGTAAGCTCAAACTTTAGTGGTTTTAGTGCAAAGCTACAGTTTAAGAACTATTTTATTGATAGGACTGAAACTTGTTATCCAAGGTTTTCATAAGTTTTCTCAGAGGGGTTTTTGTATTAAATACCTTAAGGGTAGTTTACTCAAGAATGGAAAGAGAACAAATTATTTTCTTAAAAGCTGCTCAAACTATATTGACTAATTTCATGGCTAGGCATTGTTTAACACACTAAACAAAATTATGACTATTATTTTTTAAATAAATATGACCTTTAGGGTACTTTATATAAGCGGTAATTTCCAATTTTAATATCTCCGCAACTTTTCTAGATAACAAATAATACATCATTGCAAAGTTGTAGTGATATTAAAAATAAAAACCTTTACAACATATATTTTTTCATAAACCCAATAATTTCTAAGATATTGGCAAATATATTTTATAAATCTAGGTCTGAGAAATAAACTTCTGCTCTTTAGTGAACTATTTTCCTCAATACGTTTCTGTGTCAGTTTATATTTTCATCTATTCTCTTTGGTGGAATGTTTATATACAATGTATATTATTTAGTTTAACATATTTTACGAGTTTTGGGTGAATGTCTCTATTTTAAGACAAATGCTCTATAAAGTTTGTGCGGTGCACTATTCTATTATTTTCAAGAAGGTGCTAATTAAAATAAAAGTGCAATTATAATCTTCTGATTAATTTTAAAAAAATTACAAGATAATATTCTCTCAGATGTATTTTGTTACTTAAGATAGTGCATTTTTTTAATCGGCTTCTTTTAACAGCTACAGCTTATTAAAGTCAATATAATTCAGAGCTAAAATTCATTTCGATTTGAAAATGTTTTAAGAGTGAACAATTCAAATATTTTGAAACAAAAATGATCATGGTTGTTAGATTTTATAGAAACCAGAACGTAACAAAATCATCAGATATTGATATCAATCAATCAATCAATCAATCAATCAATTTTATCAAGATACAAACTGACCACTTTAATACTTGAATGTGGACATTATAGTTTATTTTAGACAACCTTTTAAATAATATAAGCCAATAGAGTTTTTTCATGCTATTCATAGCCTAGTTAAAAAGTATAGACTCACAAATTTTATCAAAATGTATGTTTTCTAAAAACAAATGTGATTTACGTAGGACTTACCTTTTCACATAGGTCTAGTAAAGAGACGAACAAACTGAGAATGTATGAGAATACTATCCTCACTTTAACTGAGGGAAGAAAAAGGGTTATGTGGATGAGGGGGAGGGTAAGGAATTAAGGGTACTCTTAGAGATGATTTATCATTAAAATAGCTTTTTTATTTCTAAACAGAGAAATTACTGTAATCGTGAAAATTTTGATCTTGAGATTATAAAGAGTCTTTACGTTTTATGTGCTCCCAAACCCAAATTTTTTTTCTTTCAATTCTCTCCGCCCCCATGTATGTCTGCCTGCCTAGATGTCTGTGGCTAGAGCCTATACAGTTTATTGGATATTGTTCAAGCCCATATGTTTGATGGTCATACCTTGGTATGTTTGATTTATTTGGACTCTAGCCATCAAATTACGGGAAGTGTACCCTACTAATCAATGATATTTTTAAATTCAAAATGTATCGAAAATTTCGCTAACAATTTCGTTTAAAATTCATCTCTATAATTGGGGATAGTTTACTTAAGACTAGTTTTAAAAAAATTGAAATTTTCTAAAATTGGGTGCAAAGATTTTGTACAAAATTGATATATGGGGATTACTTCGTGTGACAAATAATATAGTATGTTGATTATTATAAAATTAAGTTATCTGGTAATTGTATTACATGATAAATAAGAATAGGTATTTATCTTTACATATACAAACAAATTTAGTGTAGTCTATTAATTATATATTTTTTTAAAGATTAAAATATTTTAAAAATGGCCAACAAAATTTTGTTTAAATTTTAGGTATGAATAGTGTTTATTATGATCAACAAGTTGATATATTTTTTTTAGGTATACTTACTTAGGGTTGGTTAGTTAGTTGAAAACATATTTTTGAAAATTTTGCTCCTAGCCATAATATTTTAATTTTCAGATATTTAATGTGCACTTTCTGATCCTACTGATTATATCAGTACTCTAGCATTTTCTATGAGTGAGAGCGAAAGCGCCTACTAATTTTGCCAGGAAAGGTATTTTCGCATACCTTCCTGGGTTCTTTTACACGCCACAATCAACATGGGAGCGACGGCTTTACTTCCCCTCCAAAGGAAGTTTTGCTACGGATTTTTACCGTTCAAGAAAATCCATCGATCACAGCTGGGTTTGAACCCACGAACATCGGGTCCTGAGTCGAGCACTTTACCCCAAGACCAACGAGGTCGACTTTAACCTTAATATATTTGATGTGAAAATTCGAGCAAGTGTTTCTTACCATTTATTTCGAATCTGAATCCTACTAAGATTCGGATTCGATTTGAAATTTCGAAACTTAATAATTAAATATTCAGATTATGTTGGAAATTTAGAATCCATACAAATCCTATATTTGGATTCATTGGGCTTAGCTCAAAATTTGAATTTATAATTCAGACTCAAGAACGTTCATCATAGCAGACCCAACTCAGCTCCCGGCTCACGCGAGGTATTATGGGAGTAAAAGGGAAAATAATACACCTACGATATGACAGAAATGTGTGCAGTGCATTCGTATTTGAATGATTACTTGAAATTTTCCGCGGTGACGATGGGGGACAAAGTGACAAAGTTTCTTGTTAATAACTACAGTATGTCCCTATTATGACAGAATGAAGATTTGTGGACAGTGATTATCTGTGAAGACATTCTAAAATTGTCAAAAAAGGCCTTTTCAGTGCAGTTTATATCCAAACATCGTTTAATATTTCAACAATGTTCATTATTAGGAACTTCTATTAATTATTCATCTCCATTAATGTTTAATCAGAAATGATCCACGTGCAATTGTGTTGATGTAAATTTACTATTTCTAGCCGACTGTATCACAGAGTTGATTGGCATGTGATGCACGCTATTGATTGACTAATCAATTTGATCAAACCAGTTAGGTGGTAGAGTGAATAGAAAAATTAATTTGAGATACAGGTCTATAGAAATGACGTGAGGTATAGATGTTGTTTGTGATTGTGAATATCTCGTATTTAAAAAAATGTAGCTAGCTTTTAGTAAATAGTTAACTTTTGCACTATGATTAAAAAATGTGGTATGATATTATTAGATTTTTCACATTTTGAGATTACTGCTATTTATTACATTATTTTTTTAATAAACCTAAATATGTCACCAAGATATTTGAAATATTTTTCTATTGTATAATTGTGTTCGGAAACTAAAATAAGTAGTAAGATATTCAACACAGATACGATTTGGAACATTAACATAGTAAGCTTAAAATAAATAATTCAATTCAGATCTGAAACTATTTTAAAAATAAAATATTCGATCAAATTTTTTTTAAAGAAAAGAATTAGATAAATGGTTCGTTTCGATAAAATAAATCTTGCATGAAATTTTGATTCGGATTTGACTATTTTTTTTTTGCCATTAGATTAAAATTAGGATTTGATTTGCGATTTAAAATGATCATGTATTCACACAGGCTTAGTGGTAGGTATAAGAAATGATTTGATGAAATCAAATAAAACTAATTTTTGTTTGTATCAACAACATCATCATGAAACCTTTACTTTGTTTTTTTCTTACTTTTTATTTTTTTGGAGGGATACATTGAGGTGTTACAGCATTCCAAGATTTATGAAGAAGGGAAGGGAGATATATTAACAAACATGGTCAATATTATAGCTAGACTAGGCTATATCTTTGAGGATACAACCAACATCAACGTTTACCGCAATACCAGGGTGTCATTGAGTACTTGAAGCATAATGTGTGTAGAAATAGGAACAAAAGGAAACAAATCAGAAGGAAATAAATAGTTCGATATTGATGAACATTTTTTATAATAGCATGATTTGAAAATTTGTACAAGTTTTTGATATTGGAATATCGTAGCTGATCTGGCGATCTAGGGGTAAGGTGTCCGACTCCTGTGCTGGGGGTCCGGGGTTCAATCCTTTGGCCCCGGCACAGATTTATCTGATTGACCAAACCCTTCCTTCACCTCTGACAAGACGTGTATTAATCACAACTTGTGAATGTGAGGAATAGCCAGGCCTCCACCGTGGTTCGGATCACACGTTAAACTGTGGGTCCTCCATTTCATCTCACAATCAGTACTAATTACGCTAACGTATTATAAATTGGGAAGGTTGAATTTAGTTGAAGTGAACCCGCATTTGTGTGGAAGGAGACTGGAAAACCCTTTAGGAAAATTACCCCTAGTTCGCCCGACCAAGATTCTAACCTTGGTCTCCCCGTCCTTGGCAGTTTAGCTCAGCACGAAACTAGCACGTTAGCTAACTATGCCACCAAGGCGGGTAGTGGCGAATTACTGTCCCCTTGAAAAAAAAATTACAAAAATAAAATTGAATCATGTGTCATATTTACTTGATTCAACAGAATCAACGCTTCAATGGCCGAATGGTCTAAGGCATCACTTTTGTGTTGGACTGGCCTGCTGAAGACGGGGAGATCGGAGTTTTAATCCCGGTTGGGTCTACCAAGGGTGGTTTTACTAAGTGGTTTTCCAATCTCCTTCCAAGAAAATGCTTCCTTCCTCATACCTACCCCATTAGTGTAATTTTCATTATATATGTACAACCTGAACAGATTGTAAGACAGGCTGAAAAAGAATAAGTGTACGTACTTATGAAACATCCTATAGTTTTTGATTCAATAGGGTTCCACCATACTCTCTGTTTTTGACAGCGTCAAATGACTGATGAAGTTTGCTCCATTGTCGATCAAATCGATACTATGTAAGGAATAGCGAGACCACATTATTAAAGTGACTCCCTCGCCTTGAAAAGTACAGTATGTTCAATGTGATGGTCATTCAAGTTATTAGCGCTATTTTCATTTAGTCATACCTCAATTACTACTATATGAAACTGTCTCTGTTGAAAGATAGTTAGTATGCCGATAAAATTAAAATATTGTTAGGCTTAGGGCCAGTTTCATAGTCAGATTTAGTACGCCTAAAGTGCGAGTCGATACTAAATACAGGACAACACCTACCTAGACCAAAATAGAATGGGCCAGTTTCGCATATGAAACTGGCCCATTCCATTCAATTTCAGGTAGGTGACGTGTTGTATTTAGTATAGCGCCGCACTTGAGGCGTACTAAATCTGACTATGAAACTGGCCCTTAAGCTTAATCAATATTGACAGAATATAATTTTTTTTCTCCGCGCCTTACTACCTGTTCAGGTTATAGGTATATGATAATCACCCTGATGGGGTATGGATTAGGAATGTTGAATTCAGAGGACGTATACCCACAATTGCAGGGAGGGTGGTAAACTATTTAGGAAAATTCAGCCTCAGTACACCCTACTGAGATTCGAACCGCAACCTCCCCGTCAGTCCAGTCTACTCCGACTTAGACCATGCGGCCACCGAGGCAGGTAATTCCTAATTAAATACATATATTATATTTTAAATTAAGTATAGCATTTGTAGGGATTTTTTTTAAATTTTGATAAGAAACCTTTAAATGTTTTAATTGAAATGTGGTCCCTTCCATACGAACACTGCCGTAATTACAATTATTTGCACCTGTGTGTTGATATTCATGAAAGCTTTAGCTTACATTTAATGCTTTATACATATAAATTGAAGAATTAAAAAAAAAATCATTCGCAGTCTACACAAGTAAAATTTGACTTTAACTTAACTTTCTACCATATGGTCAAATCAATATCGAAATATTTACTCGAGAAAGATACACAAAATCAAATCAAACACAATGCATAATAGTTTACTAAAGATGAAGCAAAATGTATATTCTGTACTCAAAAGTTTTGCACTGAAGCATAATTAAATAAATATAGAGTACTATAATATTCTAATCCACGTATTCATTATAGCCTACAAATATTTGATATCATATTTTTTCTCTGATGAGATCCAACACATTGATATGTCAACCTATATCCTACTTAAGGCGCTTTTAGTGCTATTTAAAGTAAAATGGATCTGTTTTAAATACTACCGATTTTCATAAAATTGCTTACTAAAAATTTAATACCATATTATTTAAAATTTTGATCCCCAAATACGTATTTAACACTTAAATATATTACTTATTTATTAAAAACCTAATTAACATATACATTCTGCATACAAAAAAAAATTAGATCAATTCAATTTTTGTGAGCATTCGTTTTTTAAACTACTTTTTTTATCTTAATCGCTTTGGAATAAAACTATAGTAATTTCTAAAAGCGTTTTTTTATGACTATCTTTTTTTTTGGTTTAAAACAATGACATTGTTTATTTGCACTTTAAAAAAAATTCAAAACAATTCAATTCAACACACTTGTTTTATTATTGTATAGCAAAATTTCCGTCCGTAAATTGTGTGTTAACCATGAGCCTACTTTCTACAAGCCTTCTATCTACTTAGCTCGACAGTCATGGACACAAAACTTAATATTTTAAGGACTTATAACTTTGAGTGTTACAATTCGCACTTCAAATTCATTAGTTTAATTTCATATTTGGTAACTATTCATGAATATTTACTCGTTTATATAAATTATGAAAGAAAGATACTTATTCTTAGTTTTATTTCTAACTACTTTAAATATTCAGAACACGCATTTGGGATATTGTTCTGGGCATGTCACTTGTGTGGTTATGCTTGAAACCCTTAAAATCTGGTTTATTTAAAATAAACTTTTTTTATGTTACACTGTTACAAAAACTATTTGTTGAAACATAATTAAGTGAGATGAATTTTGTGTAACTCAGAAGCGTTACGGTTTTATATTTTTAAGTGTGTTTTTCGAAAATAAAAGTACCTACTCGGGAAAATATTTGTTCTATAAAGGGATTCAGATAAAGGAGAGTGGATAAGATTACACAATGATGAATTACATATCCTGTACTCCTCACTAGACATTGTTAGGTAAATCAAAATTCGCAGGTTAGTGTGGGAAGGACATTCATGGAGAATGGAAGAAATTAGAACTACGATTAAGATACTGACTGGTAAACCCAATGGAAAGAGACCATTGGGAAGACTTAGGCGCAGATGGGAGGATAACATTAGAATAGACATGAAAGAGATAGGGTTTAATGAGGTGGACTGGATAGAACTAGCTCAAGATAGGGATAGGTTGTGATGAGGTGGACTGAATAGAACTAGCTCAATATAGGGATAGGGTGTAATGAGGTAGACTGGATAGAACTACCTCAAGATAGGGATAGGGTGTAATGAGGTGGACTGGATGTAACTACCTCAAGATAGGGATAGGGTGTAATGAGGTGGACTGAATAGAACTAGCTCAATATAGGGATAGGGTGAAATGAGGTAGACTGGATAGAACTACCTCAAGATAGGGATAGGGTGTAATGAGGTGGACTGAATAGAGCTAGCTCAATATAGGGATAGGGTGAAATGAGGTAGACTGGATAGAACTACCTCAAGATAGGGATAGGGTGTAATGAGGTGGACTGAATAGAGCTAGCTCAATATAGGGATAGGGTGAAATGAGGTAGACTGGATAGAACTACCTCAAGATAGGGATAGGGTGTAATGAGGTGGACTGAATAGAACTAGCTCAATATAGGGATAGGGTGAAATGAGGTAGACTGGATAGAACTACCTCAAGATAGGGATAGGGTGTTATGAGGTGGACTGAATAGAACTAGCTCTAGATGGGGATAGTTGGGATACTTTTTAATGTTGGCAATTAACGTTCGAATTAACAATGCCATAGAGTAAGTGAGTGCTATGTCTGAGTATAGAAAGCGCTGATCAACACGGTTGTTGCATCATGCTACAACAGAGGTCAGACCTTTATTTAGACTACGTTTCGTCACTGGCGCGGCCAGATACAGGGGAGAGGAGGGTAATAATGTCATTTACTTGTTCCTAGACTGTTCGACGAGACAACACAATTGTCTAATATCAATGGTTACAGTTCAAAGATAGACCTGTACTACAAGGCCGGTGGGTATGCAATGGTTACAGAGATATATACACACATGAACAATAAAAATCCATTTAATTTTTTTCATTGAAAATGTTGGTAACTTTGATTAGTATTTCAAGTCTTCGAATTGCTTGTCACATTAATAGCAAGTTATTGAAATACGTGTTATTTTATGGTAGAAGGGTTGTGCGGTGAAAGTGTGCTGGGTCCATAACCTAAAGGTCCAGGAATCGAAACCACGCTATGCTACCATTAAATCACTTTTGATTCAGTGATGGTGTGTATACCAACGAGTGATAAATCGTGACGTTACAACCGGGACAATCATATCTTTCCATATTTCGACGACATCTTAAAATAATAAAACTATAAAGCTTCAAAGTAATGCACTACAATTTAGTGATAACTTATTAAAGATTAGTTTATGATACTTGGTTTCGTCCATTTAATGATCTTCTAGGGTAAATGCGTATAAGTTTGATTTACTCATAACACAAACATTTTCATTATAACTATGACTGACTGTTATTATGTTTTGTGTCCATGGCTGTACACGATGATGAATAATACCACCATAGCACCTAGCATGTAAAAACACATTTAATTAGTTTCCGACACCACTCAGAGAAATACGAGCCCCATAGGCTCAGGTAATTGTTGTTAATTACTCTAATATTTGTGATAGCATTAGCATAGCCAAAATTGTTGTTTGAATCTTCCATATATTCAAATGAATGCAAATTTTGTAACATATTGTTGAAAAATTTCTGTTTTTTTTTGGGGGGGGGGGGTACAGTAATGCTTCATTTCCCATGTATTCTAGTACGCAGATAGGCTTAAAATGTATAATTGTCATCAAAAGTTCAACCTAAATTTTTACTTGTAATAGTTTGTGGTAAAAATCCCATAGGGGTGAATTACAAAAATATTATTTTAACATTGAATCCATTTCTAAGTGATTAATAGATTTTTAATCTTATTTCAGTGTAGTAGGTGTTGGTAAATTGATATAACTTCAATAATCTACTAGCGGAGGCATTCAAGAGAAATACAATCTTTCGTGGCAGAGTTTCAAACCAGTTAAAAGATCCTTCCGCTTTTGTATCACAAATATTAGAATAATACAATAATTTTTATAACATTTTAACTTATGTCTATTTAATTTTCTGTACAGCACGTATATTTCTGACAAGGAGCTGTACACATTCATGCATATAGACTAGCATACATCTTAGTTAATTATACATTCCATTTTAATTCTGAAATAAAAAAAAATGGAAATTTTATTTCTTTGAGAAAATGAAAACCCCTCACACAAGACGAATTTTTTTTTTATCTTCATCAAAGCTTACATTATAATAATATTTTAACATACCATTACTTTTCATATTAAATTGCAGTTGCATTAATAAATATGACTGTGGTATAATATGTACATAATATTAAATCATTTTTATCGCTTTAAAGTGGCTATTTAATTATTTCTTTTTTATTGATAAAATTAGTAGAATTAGAAATGTATTAATTGATAGGAAGTTTTCTCTAAGCCATCTGTTGTATTTTAAATCCAACATAAGATAAGTATAATAAATATAGTGTAAAATCTGTTTGAAAATCATTTATGCAGATATCCAATTTCATTAAAATCTTATGGAATTATTATTTAATCTGGAGACTTTTGTGTTGTAGAGTATTCTCATATTGAGATGTACTATTTTAATACGGTACATATTTCATTTGTCTCACTCATTTTTCATAATTCAAAATAAGTGTTCATAATAATTCACTAGCTAAAACTTTTGATCCAATTATAGCGGTAAGATTATTAAAATTTTGATAAATTGTGTTATATTTTCTAGGAACAAAATTAAAAACTAGAAAAATTGATGAATTTATTTATATAGAACTTTCCATAAACAATTATTTTCCAATAATTTTAATTAATTTGAAAGAATTTTATTAAAATCTGTCAACAATTCGTTAGGTTAAAAAGGTATATAAAGTGTATCTCTTTCAATTTTGGTGTTTGATGAATAAAAGGAAATACAGATAAAAACTAAAGAGCATTTTACTTTTAAAAAAACCAATCGGGTCCCTTTTATTTGCAATTTTTTCTTCAAATTAGCTATTATTATATTTTTTGTATGAATTTAATAGAAAATTGTATTAAAAAAAAGATTACTCTAACTAAAGTAAAACATAAAAAAGCTTGTTTTTTAGAAAATTGTTTGAAATTTTTGATTATATTTAACTTATTTATAGATCTGATATCTGTATACTTACAATTAATGCCTACATAATACATAATCAAAAATAAATATGAGTTGAAGTCTATTGGTTTCTAACTCGTTTAAATACCCAATTATTTAAATCATAAGAGGCTGGCTTAATTTTATTAATTGTTTTGTGTAAAATGATACCTTTATGGTAGAAAGATTCTCTGTCAATATGAATTAATAATCCAGAAACTTAGGTTACTTTACCTAAAACTATTAGTTTCTTACATAGCTTTTTAGAAGCCGACTAATTCAATGAAAAAGACTCATCCCTTAATATTTAGTAACAAGTTGAGGTTCAAATAAATTAATTTAACAAAATAAATTACTCATATTCGTTCTCAGAAACTTATCAAATAATAGTGTACTTTGAACATTTATAAAAAAAAAGCATTATTGTTGGTTTATGTTTATTTTTATTATTGTCTTAATACTGTATACTTATTATTCCACCTTTAGCGCAGCGCCAAATGATTTTTTCTATTTACTAATTTTATTTCATCTTTTAAAAAGTACGTTAATTGTTGTTAATATATCACATTTGCTTTAGTAAATATATATTTCCGAATAAATTAAAACAAATTATGGTAGTCCTGAAACAAAAATATTACAAACTTTTTTTTTCAATTTAATTTTTGGTTGCTACATAATATTTTATTTACATAAATTATGAGCATAAACTTTTATATCTTCCAAAAGAATGCTTTCAATGAAGTTTTTTTTTTAAATATATGGAGACATATTAATGGTTGGCATACTTATTTATACTTCCGATGTACTTCTATATATCTTTTCCAACAAAGTTTTTTCCACTCTCGTTTGTTTCTCGACACTTAAACTTGAGAAAGAAGTCACACGTGTCATTAAAACACGCATCATCTATCTCGTCATAACCAACAAAACAATAACTCCGAACACCAAACTCAAAACTTTGGATATTCCCATTCAAACACGACGGATTTCAAAGAGAGTTAATGATAACTGTAACGTCATTTTGTTTTAAAGTACAGAAGTGGAAAGAGTTAATATAGATTTGTTGTAGTGAAAGTTTACAAGAAGATGGTCAATTGGATTACATCACAGTTCAGTACAGACTTGATTGGCTGGAAAAATGAAGGGGATGGGGAATGAATGCGATAGATAAAGTTTTGATTACGAATGTTATGGGTGGGGG
>CABFWO010002417.1:29979-57210 GCA_902155825.1 Timema genevievae
GGGGGGGGGGGGGGGGGGCCTGGCTGGCTCTTTCGCGATACTTCCTGTTTAACTTATCCTTGCCATCGTTAAGACAAGGTCTGTCTATCAACAGTTCAAATCACGATGCTTTTTTTTCTTTCGGTGTTTTCACTCCTTAAGTTAATAATACTCGATTGGAGATATTCCCGAAATATTCTCGTGTATTTTACTGAAATAAATGATAAACAAGATGCGTTTTTACTAAAAATAACGAGTCTATCGTTATATTTAAAGCAGATATAGACGTCATAAGCGTGTCGTGATTTGATGACGAACGATGACCAAATGCGCACTTATCACAGCACGCAATAACGTCTGCTTGGACCAAAGAGGTTGAAAAAAACAAATCACAATATGGCCAATTGTGAAAACCTTATGCCAACATTGAATAAAAATAGTCTAACATAGCTCATATACGTTTTATAGATTTATAGTAGTGTTCCCTCTAAATAGAGCCTATTTTTTTTAAAAACTCATAAATAAAGACAAAACAATATTTCGTGTCTATTATAAATTAACAATGTTAATTAAAATAATTGTATGGTTGCTCATAGTTTAAAAAAAATCAAAATTCACTCTGAATTTTAAAAAAAACCTACAATTTTCCTTACGCATCTCCGTAAACATCTTGAAGCAATCTATGAACTTCGACAAATATTAAACGTTCTTAAAATCTCAATCAAATGAGGAATATCTTTAGCCTTGTATAATTTTAAGGCATTGTTTGGATTTATTTTATAACATTTCACTGGAGTTCGTTCGATAATTCCCAGAAAATAGTGTTTATTAAGGCCGAATGTAAACAGTCAATAATTTTGTCTAGAGTGCTTTAACAAGTTGAAATGACATGTATTTCACCATACCTTTTGTTACATTATTTAAAATTAATCTTTTTAAAGGAAATTATATTTAGATCTCGCATCCTCATATTTTATTAATTTTAAAGTAAGTCAAGAATTCCTATATTTGCATTTGTCTAGAGCTAACTTTTACTTCCAGGATCCACCCCTTTTCTTATTTCCAGCGTCTCAGTAATTACTGGCTGGTCAATGAAGAAAAATAGCGCTAGTTTACGGGGTCCACAAATGTAAGGACGGGGAGAACCAATCAAATTAATCTTCCGACTTCAACTTTTTTTTTTGCTTTTAGAATTTTTCAAGTTTCATTTTGATTTTGTTTCACACGAAGAAAATAAATATTAGCTCACCTTTAATAAGTTTACAATACTTTGGGCTAGTTTCATAGTCAAACTTCACACGCCTAAAGTGTTTCGCCATTCTAAATACAAGACGACACCTACCTAGACCAGAATGGAATCGGTTAGTCTCGAATTTGAAACTGACACATTCCATATTGGTCTAGGTAGGTTGTCGTCCTGTATTTAGTATAGCACCACACTCGGGGCGTGCGAAGTCTGACAATGGAACTGACCCTTATTTGGAATTTCCTGTAGTCTTACTATTCTATATATTGACAGGACAACAAAAATGATCCATATTAATGGGTGCAGTTCTTAACTTTTTGATACCTGCTTTGGTGGCCGCATGGTCTAAGGCGCTACTCTCACAGTAGACTATACTGCCGATAATTGGGAGATCGAGATTCGAATTTCGGTATGGTGTACTGAGGTTTTTATTCAAAATTGTCTCCCACTTCCTCCAAGCAAATGTGGGTACACTTCTACTAAATATAACCTTACTAATCCCTAAAACCACTAGCGTAATTAGTACATAAGATGAACGGGTAGTAAGACGCGGTACTAAAAAATAACTTGTTGATAGGCGGACCTTGATGGCACTTGAAAACCTTGTTCGTCTCTTCCCAAACGTCACATCGACCTGGCGGTGAGCCAGCCACCAGAGAGTCGCGAGGGGAACTCTAATGGTACACAAGACTAGAACCACTCGTGGTGCCGCGGACGTATGATAACAGTGACGTCACGCAGGGGGCTGTATCATTGTTTGTGAGGCACCCTGTACGACACGTTTGGGGTGCCGTAGCCTAGCTCGCTATAGGTGGAAGGGCCGTCGTTATAGATGGCGCTGGGACCTTCTATGCTGCACACCGAGTCTTCGGGCGTCCGGGACACTTCCGCTTCCGTCACCTCGTGCTCGGTCGCGTGGTGATGCGTCGAACAGCGCTGGTGTCGGTGGTGGAGCGCCTGTGAAACAAAACCAACCAAACCGACATTTTGATAAAGATAATATTTGATGGGCCCCTGCGTGAGAGGCTAGAGCTGTAGATTGCGCGCATGCGCAGATTCTTGGATGCTTATGCGCGGCTGTTGAACACAGAAGAAGAAAAACGCGCGCTTTCCTGAATACAGCACAAACAAACCTCTCGTCAGAAAACTTTTTACGACGCGAAATGTCCCTTTTCCAACATGCGGCAGGAATCTTATGGCGTCCCCCCCCCCCTTTACCTCTTCCTTGATAGAAAATTTCAGAAATTTAACATTGTGGGAGGTAATTTTATAGCATCTGAAAATGATTCCGAGCTAACTATATAAGTTTCAAGAGCCAATTTTCGCGAAGAAAAAAGTGTCTAAAAAATTAATTAAAATATAAAAATTTCGTTATTGTTGTTGAAACCATTTAGAAGAAACATTATATTTTTCTTAAATTTATTAAACTGTTGAGGAGGTAATGAGAGGAAATCTACATTTTATCATTTTTTATCTCTGTTAACTCGGATATTGATGATTCAAAGCTGTGAATAACAAATTGTAGCCAAATATCAAATACACAATTTTATTTTCTCATAAAAAATTAACTAAAATAAATAAATTTTGTTTGATGATAAGAAGACCTGTAGCCCTCCTTTAGAACCCTTCAAGGACACCCGTGCTCCTGACTAAAAAATAATAAAAAAAATCAGAAGAATTAAATTTAATTATTTATCAAAATTACATAATTTGACAATCCGTTTCTCGTCAGTCTTGATAAATTACACACATGCGACATGATATAGAGGTGATATGGTATCGAACGTCTTGTAGTCCTTTTAGTTCTCGCCAAAAATTGAGGGGACGGACTCACGCGCGTGTCTGTTGTATATTCCGTGTTTTTTTGTATATATTTTTGTCTCATTTCAAACAGATCACATGCACTTACGGTTTTATTACAACACTTTATGCCATCCTCTTAAAAAACAGCGCAGGTATCAGAAACAAACAAACTAGTTGCTGACGTCGAACTTTGTGATCGGCTGCATATGTTATAAACACACCCTTTCGCCCAACTTTTAGCGGTCATGTGATGCTAACGTCAAGAAGGGATCAAAAGAAAAGAGTTATATAGCAGAGGATTTGAATTATGGGGTTGGAAGGAGAAAAATATAAGAATAGGAGTAGAAGGTGAAAGTTGGAAGAAGAGAGTTATAAGCATAGGGGTAGAAGGATAGTAATGGAAAGATAGGGCTGAAGGAAGAGGGGTAGAAGGAGAGGGTCGGAAGGAGAGAGGTATAAAGAAATGGAGTTGAAGGAGTTACACAAAACTGTGAACGCAGACCTTGTATACATAGCTGTTATAAAGGTTGCCTACGTAAATCATATCACGGGGCACATCAGCAAAACACCGTTAGACGGTGACATTAGGCCTATACTTGTTTTGGTGACACTTAACATTTAAAATCACATCCAAACTAAGAATTAATAACACAAGCTATATATAGATATAATATATATTGGCTATATATTATGTGTATAGATATTATATTAATAAATTTGCAGGCTATTCTTTAGAAATAAGTCGGTTTGAAAGTAAAATTGGCTATACAAAGAGTGTTTTACACTCAAAATTTAGAGAAAATAACGACCATAAAAAACTTACTTATCACACACAAACACAAATATACACACAAGACCCACTTCTTTTTATTTAGAAGACCATGCAAACATAAGTTATATAAAAGTGCCATTGTGACACTTAATATCGACGAATAGCTGTTTTTCTTTACTTTTATTTTGGACAGCTTTTATTTATATCTCTAGACAATTATTAAACAAATTAATTATGTATTGGTAAATTACTAACTCGATAGTAATAATAATAAAAATAATAATAATAATAATAATAATAATGCGGTAAACTAAGTAGATAGTTCATGCATATACGAGTATAAATGAAATTAACTAAGATAAATTAAAGCATTACAATTTAAGAGTACAAGGTGAAAAGAGGGAAAGTCTAATTTTATCTTTAATTAAGTTAGTGCTACCATCTGTTAGACAATCATGAGACCTTTCTAATTTACTTTAGATTATCGTTAATAGAGGTCTCTGTAATATTTAAATTAATTATAAGATTATTTTGCTGAAGTTTCAGATATAAAAATTTACTCTGGAAAATATGTTTAGTTTGGCTTTCTTCCTTTTGTTCCCGAAGCTTTCAATTATTCAAGTTTATTATAATTTCATTTAAAAAACACTAATAATTTAAAGAGTAAGATACATAGAAAGAGAAAAAAAATATGTATGGCATATTTAAACAAAACGGTAACTTTAAATAAATTTAAATAGTGTAAATATTTAAAATTTGTAAATTTTTTGGCTACTGATAGGCCATAAAATATGATACAGTACCTAAAAATGCCCTATATTTAATAAATACAGTGCCTGAGCACTTAAATGCCCATCTCACGAGCGATTAAACTGTAAACTAGATTACGTTTGAACCAAAAAACGAATTTAGGTCTTTATTTTAGGACTACATCTTACTACCAATCCTTTTTATATTTTAATGATTTTAGGGATTGGGAAGGTTATATTTCAAGGAAGTGTGACCGAATTTGCGAGTGTGAAAAACAATTTAGGAAAAAAATCACCCTCAGTACACCTGACCGAGATTCGAACCAATATCGCCCCCTCACCGGCAGTCTAGTCTACTGAGAGAGTTGCACGTTTGACCATGCGGCCACCGAGCGGCTCTGCATCTTAATGCAATTTCATTGCAAATTAAATGTTCTCAATTCAACTTTAAAAAAAAGTAATACGATAAAACCACACCGCTATGCAGCTTAGGGTTCTAGATCTATTATATACCTAATTTAGGTACGTAAGTTAGGTAAGGTTAGGTTGGTTATCCATGAGGTGAGCTTAGGGCCACATTAATGCATGGACCTTCAGGAACTACAGCCCAGACTCTTTGAGATTAAGTGAAAAATTATTTCAGTTGTGAATACTGAATCAAGATATACGTACCTAAATTATTTATTTAAAAATGTTTAGTTAATATTATTTATCTATCTATCCATTTATCTATCTATCTATCTATCCATCTATCTATCTATCTATCTATCTATCTATCTATCTATCTATCTATCTATCTATATAAGTATGTATAATTTTTAATTTTTTCATTTATTTAGGGTATTTAACGTTCACTTTCTGAACCGACTGATTATATCAGCTCAAGAGAATTTCTATGAGCGAGAATGAAATAACCTACCAATTTTGACAGTAAAGGTATTTTCACATACTTTCCAGAGTTATTTTTACACGCCGCAATCGACATGGGACCGACGGCTTTACCTCCCCTCCAAAGGAAGTTGTGCTACGTATAGTTTATTGCTCAAGATAAATCCATGACTGAAGATAAACACTTTACCTCAAGACCACAGATGTTGACTATTTATAGCAAACACACTACGGCGAAAATAAACAGTATACTGCATGCATAGAAGGTTATTCAGATTTATAAGTAAAAATGTATACAGATTATAAAAGGTGGCAAGACAGGTATAGTAGCCCCATGGCTTCTTTGGTGCTGACTGACAGCTCACAGCTTACAGCTGACGGCTTTGAAAAGCTAACAGACCAAATGATGTATCCCTACGCCGAACCATATGATCTGCAAAAACATGTGTTTAGCAGTTGTCACTTCTGACAGTCAACATTTAGGTATAAACCTAACTGTTGACTGTCAGAAGTCAGCTGTGAACTGTCACTCAGCACCAAAGAAGCCATGGGGCTACTTTAGCTCCACGTAATTAACTGACTTAGGGTCGGCGACGCCAAGTGACGGGATTGTATACACCTAAGGGGTAAGGTAACTAATCATTCTTACAACACATTACAAGTGTGTGTGTGTGTGTGTGTGTGTGTGTGTGTGTGATGTAAACAATAGACTAGTAACAGGCAAATAATTGCTTGACAGCAGGTAACAATAGGGAGTTGCTGTTACACTTGCACCATCGTCTGTGTATCAAGGTAGCGGTGGAGATGCCCGTGTTGGTTTGCGTGGCATGCTACAGGTGTTGCCTAACCCCTAGGCTCATACAGCGCCAACTTTGACGTCTTGTAGCGCCGTCATTTGGCGTCATTAACACCCCAAGCTCATTACGTGTAAATATATATCTTGTCACCCCCTACAATCTGTATAGTTTTTTTTTTGCCTGGAGATATGAATAACCCTGTATATATTATATTCATTAACATTTTTTTCTTTTGAAAATATAACTGGGGGCCTCACATTATCTATAACCCAGGAGTATATACAATTTTAGCCATGCCTATGGTGAGATGGGCTTTTAAATGACTAAGCATGCGTTCAAATATGTTTAAGTTTCCATAATAGGGATCAAAATTGCCCTAAAGTGTGTTTAAAACTTCTAGTGCTTGTACTAAAAATTTTCAAATCTGTTGATTTAGAAGCACAGCTCTCTCTACTTTAAAAACTCATGCTACAGCATTATTTTGGTAAAAAGACTCAATATTAGGCCGTTGATGCCGAGAGGAATAATTTGAAATTAAGTTTTCCGCAAAATACTAGAAGTTTAAACTTCACACTTTAGTGTTTTGTATAAAACAACAACAATGAAGTGCTCGCTAACCATGCTTATCTCTACAACGATCTAACAAAACAGCTGAAACTATTATCAAATCTGAAACATGCTATGTTATGACGTCACAGAGTGTTTGAAAAAACAGCAAAATGAGGAAGCACATTGATAGAATAAGCATACCTTCTCCCTACTCCCTTTTTTCTGCAGCAATGAACACACAAGAACCAAATACGGTCGAGAAATAGCTAATAAGGACTTCAGTTTTTAGGTCACTCAAATGATTCTATACAATAAGTTTATTTACAGAATATTTCTTAGGCCCTGCTGGGAGGTTGTGTTTCTTTAGAACACAATCCTTTCTCTTTTAAACTTATCAATTCGTTCAAGAAACTTAAGTTACATTTCTTTTGAACCATAATCATACTATTTTTGGACAAAACTCAGCAAATTCCCAAGAATGTGTGATTAGGTTTCTCTTGGAGAATACCTTTTCTCGTCGAAACTTAGCAACTTTCTCGAGAATGTTAGACAACTTTTCTTATGAACCTCTTTGTCGTTGAATATTACGAAATTTCTCGAGAACGTTAGACTAAGTTCCCTTTGAACAAACCTCTTTTTCGTTGAATATTAGGTAATTTCTTGAGAACGTTAGACTAAGTTCCCTTTGAACAAACCTATTTGTCGTTGAAACTTAACAAATTTCTCAAGAATGTTGAATTACGTTTACAAAAAAAAAAAAAGCCATGCTCGTTGAAACTTAATATCATCTTGGGGTTACCTTCCTTTTGAACAAGACCTTTGCTCCTCATTGAAACTTAGTAAATTCTTAAGAATGAGGTATTGCGTTTCTTTTGAACAATATCTTTTATCGCTGAGACTTAGCGAATTTTTCGAGAATTTGGGTTTAAATTTATTTTAAGAAAGGCGCTTGCTCATTGAAACCTAGCTATTTTTTCTATAATGTAATATTGTTTCTCTGAACAATAGCCTTGCTCTTTGAAACTTGGCAACAGTTCAAGAAATTTAGATTAGGTTTCTTTTGAACAGTATCATTGATCTTTGAAAATAGTATATTACAGTTACAAAAGTTGTTAAAACTGATTTTTATTGGTCAAGTCAGCTGATATACAGACTATAACTTTTTTGATAGATAGAATCAATACCGATAAAAAAATTATATTATAAAATAATATTAATGTTGACAAAAATTAAATATATTTGTACTTACTAAACTTTTATTTATTTATACCGCAATATCTCTATACAGTCAGATTTAGAAAGGAATGGACTTTAAAAACAGTTATACAAGTTACTAAAACAATTTTAATATGGCCATACATCAAGTCATGATTTTCAGCTGTCACTTTTGATATGTCATATAATATAAACACCTTTAAAGTAATAGTAATGTTCTGGTATTAAATTTTATTGAAAAAATACAGGCTTGTATTTTCTAAAATGTTTATTTATACCACATTGATACTCTAGTTATTGTGTCAAGACATACTGTACATAATCTAGTTTTGTCTAGAATGTTGCTAGAGTTGACTTAATCAAGTTTAAGCGCATTTCAGGTGTTATTTTGTATTAAGGCGGCCACCTCTGTCGACGGAAAAGTATCAATCGCTGTCAGGCTTAAAACACAACGGACTATGTCTTTTTCTGGAAATACTTCTATATTCTGTCTAAGTTTATAAACCCTTTCGCCCATCACATACAACATTCCTTTTCATGTCAATATGATATATAGTAAAGAAAACTACGAAACGTCTTGTTTCAAGGTAAAGAGGAAAGATCGCTGATTGTTCTTAAATATCTTAACATTTTCTGTTGTGAGCCTTTAAAAATTACTGTATCTCTTAGAGGAAGGCTAAAACTAGAGCTTTTTTTTTTTACCAAGCCTAGTTTCATAATATCTATTGGAATCTTCCAACTTCATTTTGGCGTGAACCGTATTTTGAAATAACGTATGGAATTAAATATTTCATTAGAGCTGAACGTTTGCTTGGCAATTTCTTGCTCACCGAGGCGGCCTCTTTAACCCACGAAACCTTTTTCCACGTGTATTTACTTCCCTCCACCCTAATCCTCAATTTATCATTTATCATGATATATTTCAAGAGAGCTAACGCTTGTACAATTGATTATACATGAATAGCGAGGCTTAGAAGATGAGAATGATTTTTTAGGTAATGAATGTAGCAGCATACAGGATCATGTTCGTTGATTGAAATATGACACCCCAAGAAAAAGGGTCCAGGGTTCGATTTTCTTGTCCAGGTGTAATTTTTCAATTTATGGCTAGAATATATTTTGTTTTAAGATCTTGCAGGTTCATCTTAAAACATCCTTTGAGGGTTCTTTTATTATTATTATTATTATTATTATTATTATTATTATTATTATTATTATTATTATTATTATTATTATTATTATTATTATTATTATTATTATTATTATTATTATTATTATTATTATTATCACCGCGTCTTGTTACCCGTTCGGGCTATACGCACTTACGCTAATGTGCAATGGTAGGGTGATTGTGAGATGAAATGGAGGACCTACAGTTTAGCGTGTAATCCGAACCACGGTGGAGGCCTGGCATTCCTCACATTCACAAGTTGTGATTAATATACGTCTTGTCAGAGGTGAAGGAAGGGTTTGGCAATCAGATAAATATGTGTCGGGACCGAGGATTGAAACCCGAACCACTAGCACAAAAGTCCGACACCTTACCCCTAGACCACCAGGTCACCCTAAGGTGTTTTTTATTGGGTTTCCAACATTCTTATGACCAATCACAAGACAATCCTGTTAACAAATTGTGAAATATTTTGTTTAAACTGTTAAGTTTGACACTAACGTTATTAATTTCTTAATTTGAAGAAATCCGGATTGAGGTTCGAATCTCTGTAGGGTGTACTGAACTTTTTTCCTAAATAGTTTTACATTCTCCCTGCACGCTAATGGGGGTACATCCTCTCTAAATATAACCTTTCTCATCCGTAAAACACCGAACAGGTAGTAATATGCGGTGCTAAAAAAAATGAAAAAATAAAGAGTAGGCGTGAGGATGGTAGTTTAGATTAAGTGCACCCGCCCTTACTTATTCTGTGAGTTAGGTGATAGTGATAGTTTAGACTGATTATATATTTCCTAAATAGGTCAGTGAGCCTCTTTCCATCACTACAACAGTGGTTATGTTTGTAGGTGGTGATAAAGAGGTAGGAAAGAGATATACTTTTATCAAAAGTGGTAATTTGTTAAAAGAGGGTCGGCTACGTTTCAAAGGTATCGTCTGCGTGCAAATATTTGGGTTGCCAAGTGGGAATAAATAGCATTACTAATGTGTGTGTGTGTGTGTGTGTGTGTGTGTCAAACAAAAGCATCGACAATAACACAAAAGCCATTTAAGTGTAATGTGTAACATTATTTAAAATAATATGAAGAGTAACCAAAGGCCAACATTCGAATTTGTGTGTTCATGAATTGAGATTTACCTCTAAAAAATAAATATAGTTCAACTTGTATCGATTATTTTTTGATTACCCTATTTTTAAGATTAAAGGTTCTGCTCTTACAATACAAAAATCACCGAAATGAATGTCACATTTTAGACAATCGATAACAACCTAATAAGAGTTCGAATCTAAGAACTTCTAATTAGCTCACCGTTGCTATACTATCTAAATTACACGGTATATTTTCACTGGCGCTCAGAATTTTATAATTTATCTTTATATTTAATACAACTCTTAATAATACAGAAATTAGAATGGCGCATTTTAAATCTTACTTGAAATAATATGACCAATTTTGTAATAATAAATTGAAAAATTAAGTCATTTTGCAAGATTGACTGCTTTGTTCAACAACACCGAATATTTAATACCATCTTAATTAATATTTTATGATACTAGATATATATTTTGAAGATAATAGGCGTGTTTCTGGGAATGATATAAACTAGGATAGTTAATAATATTTATTTTTACAGATTTTTTTACTAGTTCAGGTTAGTTTAAATTTAAATTTATATGAGGTACTTGACGAGCACTTTCTGAACCGACTGATTATATCAGCACATGATTAAAAAATTAACTTAAAACTAGAACAGACACAACATCCAGCCCCCGGCCGTTAAATCATCAGTTTCAAAGGGGAAACCCACATTTAACCAATTATACATTTTTCGGCCATGCCAGAAATCGAACCCCGGGACACTTAACTCGGTTAACAAACACGCTACCGGCTGAGCTAAGGTGTCAGGTAGTAATGCAGTTAAATTCCTTATCCTCTGAAAAATGTTAACTGTATTTTTAATTTGATTAGTTACTTTTATTTTTTGCACACTTAAGCCTACAACTATGTAGTTTAAGGTAGAGACCGCAAGAAAAGATAAGTGTGTTTGCATTTTTTTTATAGCAAAACTTATTTTTTGGCCAAAATAAATAAAATAGATTTTCAGTATATATATTTTAATTTTATTTACATGGTTATATCACCATTTGTAAAATATCTGTCATAAGCATAGCGGCATTAGATGATAAACTTTTTAAATGATGAGAGAAAATTGTCATTAAATTCCAGTACACTCTTCATAAATATTCAACAACTGTTGATATCACCGCGTGGAAAAAATTAAACTCTATGTTTCTATTGGAGCAATATTTTATTTATTTTTGATCAACAAATGTTTTGCTATAAAAACTGCAAAAACATTAACCTCTTCTTTTGTCCCCCACATCCCCACAGTAAACGAGCTACACGGAGCTCCAATCCAGCCCGTAAATAAGAATTTTTAGTGAATTTAATTTACCAAGATATCTGGAAGAACTTTAAGTTTAGTGAATGGTTACATGACAGACTATGTTTCGAAATACCTTGTAGGGTAATAGGGGTGTTTTATTTTTAAAAAAAACATTGTTTTCCCCCTTAATTTTTTTTTTACAAAAGAACGCCGATGCCTTTTCTTAAAATTAAACAATGGAAATAATTTAAGTCACCTTAACACTGGCTTATTAATAAGCCAAACCTTTTTATTATTAGTGTGAAATGTTTAGAAATATCAATTTTAATATTACTATCAAACGAGATACTTTTATTCCAAAAAACAGCAGCAACTAATTATATAATTATAAAATTATCTTTACACGAAATTGTTAGTAAACATGGAGAAGAAGTATGGGTAAGTAATAAATATACAACATTAACTATACATCGAAACATTAAATAAGTTCAACATACAAGAAAATATTTTTCTTAATCAAGTTAAAAACTCGATATTATAAGGAATTTTGAAAATATAATTATATATATTTTAATATACTGGTAAATTAAATTTGTAAATTTCTACTGTGAAATCTTTGGGTTGAATTAAAACTCAAGTTTATCTGGAGGCTTAAGGTTTAGGTTTTAAGACGGTTCATTTTTAATCTGGATGTATTATTTCTGTCAAAAGAGTAGCCTAATACTAAATTTAGAACTATTATAGTACGGTTTCATTTCTTAACACATTTATTTATTTATTTAATTCAATTTAAATGTTTTTCTAAACAGACATCAGTACTTTAACAAATAAAACTTATATAGTATTTGATGATGCTAATGTGAAGACTTTTTTTTTAAGCAGTACACCAATTTTACTACAAAATTTTTCCTACTCTTCTAAATCACAATGTGTAGTTTGATGAAAAAACATATTAAAACCATTAAGAAAGTCGAGAAACATTTTATAATAGCGATTTTCCACCAAACTCTTAAATTTCATTCTTAAATATTTCAGTCACTAAAAAATAAAAAAATGCACTATATTCCAAAACTTGACTGAAAAAATGGAGATGAAAGAAAACCATATAATATATTTTCCACACAATTCAATTATTAATAAATTTAATCTAGATGGTAGGTCACAAGTAGGTAAATATATAACCATACATTTTCTATATTAATTTTATTAAATATTAAATAAAAAATAGTTTTTTCCCTAAAACGGCCATCACCATGGCTACTAACGACATAATTTAAAGGGTAAAGGGAATGAACTTCAGCTGGCACTTTTATTATATATTGTCAAAAACTATAAAATAACATAAATAATATAGTAAAATTTTATCAATGCTGGGTGCAAAGAAATATTTTTTAAATTTATAAAATGTTCTTCCAACCAAAATCAGGGTAGAATTTAGTATATTTTCACCCGCATTCGCGTGGGGATATAACGAGAAAAACAACACCAAAAGCAATTGACCGAGATTCAAACCTCGATCTAATGGTTACTCTAATTCTAATACTTTACGAGCCTGACGACTCAAACCACATTACTAACAATGCGGATTTTTAGTTTATGGGGTAGAATCTTAAAATACAAAGATGGAGGAGTAAACCAAATAACTTTTGGAGACAGAAAATAGAAATGAGAAAAATGACATAGTTGTTATGTCTGTTTATAAAGACATATAGAATCTGCTATTTAATAAAATATAATAATATATAATTTAATTAATATAATTTTACAAACAACAAGAAAAATATACCTAATTAAATTACTCACCCTGGCAGCCACATAAATATTGAAAGAAACAAAACAACAAAAGTTTATTACTGTATTTTAGTGTCTTCAATCTAAATTCAAATTTAAAATAAACTACTGAAATTTGGTCTTTAAAAACTCAGCCTTGAACCCTTGATTGAGAACCTGTAATTAGAGTAAAACTGATACTGCTAGCTTGAAAGCACAGGCCTACATTAACTACCATAGTGACGTCATTTAAGGAATAGTGTACCTGGAGTGAGAACCGCCTATGCGCCACTTTCCGCCCACCTCGTCTTTTGGAGATGTGAGGGTTGTCAGCACGTATTGTTTTGTTCTTCAGCACCTCCAACTGGGTGTACAGTCGCTTCAATTCCGCCTGCAACATATACCAAAAGAATGCGTTAATATACAGCGTATTCACACAACAGATATTATTGTAGTTTCATTTGAGCTCAAGTACTCGGGTGTTGTCCTCGAGAAATGATTGAACATATACTCCATTCACGGCAGGAATTACTCTCTGAAAGATCTTTTTTCCTACCAATATCCTACTATATAATAGCTTTCTGGTAGGGAAAAAGGCCTTTCAAAAAACAATTCCTACGATGAAAAGACTTTAGGAAGTAGCTTTAAAATTTAAAATTTCGGCTTCGAGGATCATATGTTTGTGCACAGGGCCTACTTTTTTACAGACCTTTGCTTGCAGTAGATATTGCGCAATATTCATGGCAAACAAACAAACTCTCCACTTAATTAATATAGATAAATAATCTAAATTAACCTAAGTATATTTATTAATTAGAAGATAATATTAGCAAACAGCTTCCTATGGTATACATTACCAACTTCCATCAGAGCAATTATCTTACAACTCTCTTTGGTGGCCGCAAGGTCTAACGTGCTACCCTCACAATAGACTAGACTGCCGATGACGGGGAGATCGAGGTTCGAATCTCGGTCGGATGGGGTTTTTCCAATAGGTTTTTATTCACTCCCTCTGCGCAAATGTTGGTACACTTCCTATAAATATAACCTCCCAAATCTCTAACGCTATTAGCGAAATTAGTACATAACCCGAACGGTTAGAAAGACGCAGTGCTAAAAAAATAAGAAGACAATAATGAGCCTTCTCTTGTAGGTCTTCCTATTTCCTTATCGGTGACATCATCTTCCAAGGACACGCACCCTAATATCGTCTGGATTCATATCCGCCAGGTTGATCTCCCCGACGTCTACGTCGCTGTTGTTGGTCCCTGTGACGCCGTCCTGAGGTTTGAAGGCGTCTAGAGGAACCCTGGCGGAGAACTCCTGAGTCAGATAGTGACGCGTGCTGCGAGAGTCGGTCACGTGTTTGTGTTGGTACCACAGCTGTACAAATAAAACGACAACAAATTACTGTCGCGCGCGCGCGCGGGATATGGGTTTACTTTTAGGGAACAACTTTGTTCTTTTCTTTGTTTCCGTGTTGTTTAAACTTCGCTTGGATGTAGAACAGATTTTGCAACGATGGTTCGTCAAGGTTTGCCAGAAGTTCTTTCCTAAACCATCACACCTATCTTCCGACACAATTAAATTGGAGCAAGAGTTAAGATAGATCTTCGCTCTTTCTCTGTTTATCTCCATAAAACTTGTATTCCCCTCTGAGGTGGTATTCAGTAAAGCAGTGGTGCCCAACGAAGGGCACATGCCAGAACATTTGGAGGTACGCGAATATATTTGAATAATGGCTTAAAGAGCTACATTTGACAACAGTGTAAGACAAAAGATCAATCAAAAGTTAAGAAATTGACTCTACGATATGGTGAGGGCCGGTGAGGGTTTTATTCTATATTTGACCTTGAGAAAATTATTCCAATTTCAAACATGAAATAGTTTTTTATAATTATTAATAAATTAATAAATAAATTAAATGTGTTTGTTTTTATTGTAACTTTTATTTTTTGAATGTAAATATATCTGCACTCTTTATTCAGCTTACTATCACATTGTTTTTTTAATCCCATTATTAACCCAGCTATTTTCATTTGCAACAAATAAATCGGAAGTAACTAGGCCTATTACTGTGGTAACTAAACATTTTGCTAAAAAAATTAATGGCACAATTTATGGAAATGAGTTGCCAAGGGGTTCGCAAGCGAAAAAAGGTTGGAAACAGCTAGAATAAATAACGGCTTGGGTGAGTTGAAGGTAACGTGGCTTTAAGAACATATTTTTGCTTTTTTTAAAAGAGAAATTAAATATTGCTTCAGTATATAAGTTTATTTTTATTTTCTACATATCTAAATATGAATATGTGTCATCAGCATCGTGGCATTTGATGATAAACTTTTTTTAAAGGATGCATCCCAACCAGATAGCATCTTGGATGCACTACGAATCATTCCAGATGTGTCTGTTATAACTACAGCCAACACATCACGAGTTATTATTCCCACAACGCAGCTAAAGCCCGAAAACTATTTCAATTCAAACAACGAATAAGAAAGCTTTCCTAACAAATTGAAAATACATTGTTTTTTGATTACTTTTTTAGATCTTAAACTTACGAATTAGTACATTTTTATTTAGTTTCTTAAGGAAAGATCAAAGATGTGTTTGTATATATATTTACGTTACACCCCTTTCGTGAATTTGCCCAGTTCATGAATCGGGAAAATTTCCGTCCATTCCGTGAAATCACCGCTCCTTATCATTAATTTCAAGATCTGGGCCACAAATACTCCAATTTGTGAGTTGTGCAATGGTTGTTGATGAACTGGGCAGCTCTAATCGTTACCCGATCATGAACGGGACAAACGAAGAAGATAGTTCACAAGGAATGATCAGGGGTGAGGCAAACACTCTCAACTCCAAGACCACCGAGTTTAAGACAGACGACCATGAAACAAGCGGTCATAGGTTGGAATCGACTATAGTGAAAGTGGTTGGTTGTTTCGTTGGCCTGGTGGTAAGAAATTCTGTACAGTAAAATAATTGAAACCTGCTTCAGTGGCCGCGTGGTCTAAGACACTACTCTCGTACTATACTATCTCACCAATGACGGGATATCGAGGTTCGAATCTAGGTCGAGTCCACCAAGGGTGGGTTTTCCACTCTCCGACAACGTAAATGCGGGTACAATTCCTATAAATATAACCTCCATAATCCCTAAAAACCATTAGCGTTGCTGGCACATAAGCGTATAACCCGAACGGGTAGTAAAACGCGGTACTAAAAAAAGTAATATATATATATATATATACACCACGTCTTACTACCCATTCGGTTTAATACGCTTGTATACTAATTACGCAAATAGTTATATGTGTTAGGGAGATATTTATAGAAAGTGTACCCGCATTTGCGTGGACGAAGAGTGGAAAATAATATTGGAATAAACCACCCTCAGTACACCCAACCAAAATTCGAACCCCGATACTGTTCACATCGCACTAGCTAAAACAATAAGAAATTAGATGTTCAGAGGCCAAGAAGGAGATGGGAAGAGAAGATAAAAGAGAGTGTGTAAGTGAGAGGAGAAGAATGGACGCAATTGAAGGCGAAAGAATGGTGGCAGGATAGAGGAACCAAACCCGGCCACAGGCTGGAAACAACTGATGATGGTAATGATGTTTGGTGGGTGGTTATCATCCCCTCCCCCCGATCCCCTCACAGCCCCTCACCTTGGGAATGAATATGACGAGCAGCACGACTGTGGAGGTGAGCTGACTGCGCGTGAAGTACGCCAAGAAGCTGTAGTCCGGGTGTAAAGTCCCGGCGTAGACGACGCGCAAGACGTAGAAGATCCCACTCACCGTCGCCTCCACCATGATGGCGAGACACAGGAAGCGACGCTCCTGGAACTGGGTCGACGCGTTCCTGCACGCGTAGCTTAGATGGATACCGAACACAAGGATCAGGATCTCACCTGAAACACAAATCAGAATCTCGTCCATAAAAAAAACACACGGACTTTCTCTCGCTTTTATCTTAAAACCAGCAATCCCGCACGGCTTTGCCCGTTGCCCCCACTGTGGTATAAAAATTATATAAGCCCCTCTTCCCCCCCCCATCATGGTACCCGTATCTCTGAAACGTAATTCTAAACCAGATAAAAGGTGACCTGGTGGTCTAGGGGTAAGGTGTCAGTCATACTTCTGTACTGGGGGTCCGGGGTTCAATCCTTTGGCCCCGGCACAGATTTATCTGATTGCCAAACCCTTCCTTCACTTTCCTAGCTGCTCTTCTGACGAAATTTGAACTGTAATACATATCGAACCAGACATCGCATCGTGGCGAGTTTTTTTTCTTTCAGCACCATGTCTTACTTGTACTAATTACACTAATGGATCAGGGATTATGAAGATAATAAATTATAGGAAGTTTAACCACATTTTCGTGGAAAACCATTTTGGAAAAACCCCTCTCAGAAACCCTGAATTAGAGCTCGGAGTTAGATAAAACGTAAAGATTCATAACAACCTCTAGGTCGACAGTGTTCACGATTACAATACTTTCTCTTTACATGAGAAAGTAAAATGGTTAGTTTATCTGAGTGGTTCGGTCACCTGTTTCCGTGACGTAGTCCCACCAGAGCGCCTTGCAGGCAAGGAACTGCAGACCCTCGTACGTCCTGCCGATACTGACCACGTCATAATCCTCCTGGATGAAGTTGAGGTTGGTGGCGGTCCACGCGGCCATGTAACCGAACACTACTACCACCATCCCTAGAAGATACTTCAGGAGGTCCTTGTCGCGAACCACCCAGCGGTGCGCCTTTCTGGTCCTGAACTCTATCAAGATCCTGGAACACAAGGTCATAGAACATCAGACATTGACACTACCACCATCCCTAGAAGATACTTCAGGAGGTCCTAGTCGCGGACCACCCAGCGGTGCGCCTTTCTGGTCCTGAACTCTATCAAGATCCTGGAACACAAGGTTACGTAATTTATCTGCGCGTGTTCCACCTTGGAGTTCCTTGTCGTTAAAATAAAATGCAATACGAGTCTAACGCCTTAGCTCACAAGAACCCCAATGTAGACAACTGAAACTTAGTAGTACATTAGACAGGAAGGTTTGGTAGCGTAGTTGTATGTGGTCCAAACCCTGAACTAGGAGGTTTGGGTTCCATACCGGTCGGGTGTATTGTGTTTGATTATTTCCATTAGTCACGCTCGACCAAGGGTTCCTAAACTGTGCGTCGTGACGCCCTGGGGCTTTGTCGGTCTTGGTCCGGGGCGTCACGGCTATAGTGAAATGTAACATGCAAATTTTCAATACATGTACCCGTACATATTTTAAAGACCGGAATAAATAATACAAGAAAACACATATTTTTTCCTTGTGAAAGCGCTTGCTTCATGTAAGTTCCGCATTCTAATCTTCTTGCATTAAAAAAAAAAATTGGTACAAAGGCGTCGCACGGAAAATCTGACGTGTGAAGGGTGGCGTGGTCTCAAAAAGTTTGGGAACCCCTGGTCTAGACGGATAAGTTTTCTTAAAATCCTCCCTCCTATTCTTGTGCCCATATATTTGTCAGCGTATGCTACGTATATACAGGGTGGTCACAAATACACGTAACATACATTCAAATAATAATAGATTTTAGTATAAATATATAACTCATATTTTTAATACAAAATACAATCTTTTTTAAACTATTTGCTTTCAGTGGATTAAATGATCTCGTCCAAAGAAACAGGATAAGAAGGGCATATATTAGGGGGAAATTCGTTAGGGTGAATAACATAAGCCTTATGGCCAAACCTGTACGCTAATTAAAGGGTAAAGCTTATTGAAGATGCAATTTTATTATTTGGGGTGGTAAACGTTTGTTTTATTAACATTATTGGTTATATCAGAACTAAACACCACCGACACCCCCGGTCGTTTATTCATTCCTGTAAAAGGGGAAGACCCAATTTCACTAACGATTAAATGTTCGGCTATTCCGAGAATCAAACACGGGACCCATAGCTCAGTAGGTGGACGGACTACAAACTGATCCAAGGTGTTTTTCATATATTCACAAGATATATTAAAAACAGATTTCTTTGAGTATCAACATAATTTCTGTATTTTATTGGATAAATTTCTACGCGCCTATTCATAAAATCACGTCACGTTTAAATATTTCTAAAAATAAAGATGCTATGACGTAGATTTTTTGAAAATAAAGTGGACAAGAATGATTTTCATGTAAGGTTCGTACGTAAGTTGACAGTTGTTTGTCAACAAAATGTGAACTTATCAAACATGTGGGAAACATACGAGCTCCATTTACACGCGTGCCAAGGAATTTTGGCTGCCACGCCAAAAGGGTTAAACTTAATACACGCTTATTTTCCATTCATCGCTGTATTCAGTTCCGAAAATACAATTTTTAAAATAGCCTATATTTTATTTTATTTTCATTATTTGTTTTCACAAACTTGAGTAAACCAATAGCATATGTTTAAGTGAGACACTCTTTGTTTAAAACATATGTTTCATTATTTTTTAATTTTTAAATATGATTTTGTTTCACTAAATTATGATTTCTTTTAACGACGTTTCGAAGCTATTTTTCGAAGTGGGTTGCATCTTAACTTGACGCACCTAATCGCTCTAAGCGCTAACTCACTTAGAAACCAATGTACAAAATATAAAGATAGGGAAGAAAATTATAAGTTCACCCTGTTAGGCCTCTTGTTTATCTACTGATAACCCTTCCCCTCTTCCTCTAACGAGTTTACACAATCACTTTAATATTTGCACCTTGAAAACATTTACTTGCTTTTTAGTTGTACTTTTTCCTTGTTTCCTATTCTAGATAGTAGTATAACCTGTAAAGGTAGTAAGATGCGGTGCTATAAAAAAAATTAACAGGAAGACGCTCGGATTTGGTTCGAGTCCCGGCTGTTTGTACAAAGTCTATTTTTCCTAGTTAATCTAATGAGGGTGCACTTTCTCTAAAAACTATCCACCCCATCTTTATACATTAGACTAAGACATTAATTACCTAGTAAATGTAATATAGTTTTTTTAAATCATAAAACTATTTATATCAATATTTATTTTTTTCACCTGTACAGTTTGAGAATAATGGCCCCATAGCAGATGACGAACCCCAGCTCCCTACACCAAGGTTCTAGTAGACATTGTTCCACAGAAGGGTCGAAGAACCGAACCACCACCTGATGTAACACAACGCTAGATTACAATTTTTTAATTATCACACACACACACACACACACACACACACACACACACACACACACACACACACTCTATGAACAAAATTTGATACTATAGAATTCTGGAAGGAAGAACATTTTAAAATAGAAAAAGTACAGGGGGGAGAAAAGGTGAAAGTACAATTTTTGACACAAATTAAGTTGGTGCTGCCATCTATTAGACGATCATGAGACCTTTCTAATACAATTTAGATTATGGTTTTAAAAAAAAGGCATCTTTAATATTTAAATTAATGAAATAAAAGTATTTGCTGGGGTACTTATGGGGTTAGAGATAAAGAAGTCGTTCTAGAAAAATGTGTGTAATGTGATTTTTAAATTTCTAACAGTGACGATATTTTAAAATATTACTACTTGTCATTTTATAGATATTGATACTGTCTATTAAAGGTGACATTTGCAGATCACATGACTTGACGTATGAATATATGAACATTATTCTAGAAACTTTTGTGACTTGTCAAAAAATATTGTTTCCTCTATGAATGTAATGAAAGTTTTCTGATGCAAATATACTCACTGTGGCGTAAAGTAACATGATCCCGAGTAGAATCGTTTCAAGCATTGTCCACATACCAGATGCAATTGTCTGCAAAATAAATAAATATATATATGTTACCGGTAAAGTAATAAATTAGTTACTATGCATAATGACAGGTTATTTTCCAAAGTAACCGATATTTGTGGTTAATGGGATTAAATACGTGCAATGTATTAATTTAACCGGTTATTTTACATAACAACAAAACTTGTTTGGCTGAAGTGATAGAAAAAAACTGTTTGCTGAAGTGAAAAACTATAATATTCGTCAGGTTAGGTTAGGTTAGGTTAGGTTAAGTTGAGCGAACAGATTCCATATCAAGGTAACACCACATGCCCGCACTCAATGAAAGATGGACCTCAATTAATACGCATAACACGTTAATGTGAATAATTTGACTACAACAAGAACAATTTATCCCATTCACAAGAAATATTAGTTACTGCGTTTTACTACCCGTTCTGATTATACGCTCATGTACTAATTACACTAATGGTTTTATGGATGAGGAAGGCTATATTTATAGGAAATGTACCCACATTTGTGCGGGTGAAGAGTGGGAAAACTATTTAAGTAAAACCACCCTCAGTTCACCCAACCGAGATTCAAACCTTGATCTCCCAGTCATCGCAGTCTAGTCTACCACGAGAGTAGAGCGTCAGACCACGTGGCCACCGAAACGGGTAACATTTCTTTATCGCTTATAGTTTCTATGTTGCCCTACAATTACTGTATTCTTATGTTACATCGCAATCAGAAAATGAGCTCATTCTATTAAAACAAAGTTAAACTGTTCTTTGAATATTAAGAAAAAATATGAAAACCTATATTGAAAATTATTTACAATCGGATACCTTATTATCCGGCTCAGAGTGCCTACAATTTAGGCCGGATAATCACGACTCTTGTGTGATTATAACCTAATCGGCCCTAAATGCTCGAGTTCCATTTTAAAGGACCAATTGTTTTAAAAGCCATCCAGATTCATTGCTTGTGTTTTTCTCGAGTTGTTAAGTTAGGTTACGTTACGTTAACGTTTTGATCGTGATCCCCATAATATAAAATATATGTACATCTTATTTTTTTTTGTGGTAAACTTTATTTGATACATTTTTTCATTTCTTTTTAGTGTTATTTGTTAGGTATTGATAATATTTATCAAAAGTTACAGCCTAAGAGGACGTAGGCATTAATTTTCCCTGGGTATCCCTAGCGATGATGCAAATATTCTTATTCAACCCTTCTTTGCCATCTTTTTCCTCAGAGATATGCACAGAGTAGAGATTGTCTGCTCTGACGAACAATCAAGATGGCTGGCTAGGAAGGTAGAGAGAGGGAGAGAGATTAAAAAAAGACATAGAGAGATATAGAGAGAATATGTGTGTATGTGTCTGACCTTGCACTTGCGCTGCTTGAAGACGACGACCGCCAGCACGAGGGTAATACACATGCAGATGATCTGCACCCCGAGCAAAGAGGTGCGCAGCAGGTAGTCGCGAGGGGCCCAACACGTGCTCGAGGCGCCGTCACAAGTGTCGCAGTCTGGCGGGCAAGGCGCGCACCTGTAAGGAAACAACATATTACCATATCTCTAGAAGTTAGGACCGGGGGGGCTGATCATCTCGTGGGGTTGAGGGAACGCGAGAAAAAAAAAGTCGAGTGTTTCGTTCGGTTTTTATAGCAAAAATTTTTTTTTGTCAAAAGAAATAGAATATTGATCTAGTTGAATCTGAGTTTAATTTTTTTCTACACGGTGATATCAACAGATGTTAAATATCTGTTAAGGTTGTCCTGGAATTTAATGACAACTTTTTCTCTTCATTAAAAAAAAAGTTCGTCGTCTTGTGCCGCTATGCTCATAACAGACATTCAACAACATTGATGATATTACTATACTGAGAAAACTAAACTTTGTGTTTAAACTGGAACAATGTTCGATTTATTTTGGCCAAAAATATGTTTTGCTATAAAAATATAAAAAAAAACACCTTTTCTCTCAGTTTCTGCCCTCCCACTTTAACTGACAGTTCTAAGAGTTAATAGAAAAGTATTCTTAAAAACCAATCAGTGAGTCTTGCAGAATGGCAGATGGTGACAGTTTTGACAGCAATAGTTTTATATTTAAAATTTTTGGGTTAGTAGTTATTAAATTATTATTTTTTGCATATTGTTTATAAATTTTATATATATAAATATGTCTATACATGTATATTAATATTTGCTAGGACCTAGTATATATATGTACTAATTACGCTAAAGATTTTAGGGATTCACAAGGCTATATTTCGAGGAAGTGAACCCGAATTTGCGTGGAGGAAGAGCGGAAAACCATTTTGGAAAAAAAAACTGAGTACACCCGACCAAGATCCAAACCTCGATCTCCCAGTCATCGGCATCTACTGAGAGAAGCGCCTCTCTCTCTCTCTAACCGTAATAATCCCTAAAACCTTTAGCGTAATTAGTACATCACCGTATAGGCCGAACGGGTAGTAAGACGCGGTGCTAAAAAGAAAAATTATTTTCTGGTCCCCCAATTCTATAACAAATCGCCACCGAGATTTCACCCTAAATAAAGAAGGGAGAACATGTGGACCTCTCTCTTTCTCTCACAAAATACGCCTCAATACCCCAATCTCGTCCATCCCTCACCTACCCTCACCCCCTGGTACGTTTTAACCCCCCAAACCCTTCAGGGGGTGGGGGTGTAGTCCCCAACGTCCCACGGTCAGGACGTGGTAAACAACCCATGAAACTCAAGGGGACCACATGATCAAGGGGACCACATGAGCTTTTGTCGGTGATGGGGGGGAAGAAGTTGTGATGCCTTGAGGCCATCTTTTCCTCGCATCTCACAGATGTCATCGCAGCTTTAGCAGAGTCACGGACTTGTGAAAGTCCACCCTCACCCCTCCAACACACCCTCTCTCTCTTTACTGTCCTCCAATCTCCCTCCTTCGGCCCCTCACCTCCACAAACTCTTCATTCAACGATTACTTCTTGTTTGTTCTTCCACCTTTCAAGATAACTTCACTCGGAATACAATAGCTCAAAGTTTGGGGAGCTAAACAGATATATTGGGAGATAAAAATATACTAACTTCAGCTTTTATTAATACGAGTAGGCCTACTTTTGAAAAAATTTGTTTATATATGTCGATAAAAAAACCATATGTATCGTAAGAGCTTTGAAATGTGGTGCTGGAGAAGACTTGAGAAGATCAGATGGACAGACAGGATGACAAATGAAGTCCTAAGAAGAGTAGAGAACCATTTTAGATGTGATTCTTCGGTGCAAAGCAAACTTGATCGGACACATCCTTAGGAGGAACTGTCTTCTACACGACGTCATAGGAGGAAAGGTTTAGGGAAAGGGAGCTTAAGAAGGAGGATTCAAACATTAGATGACTTTAAGGAAAGAAGAAAATTCTGGGAGCTTAAGTAGGAGGCAGAGGACAGGGTCCATTGGTGGTCTAAGCTCACTATAAAAAAAGAATTTATATGTCGTAAGAGAGAACACTTAATAATAATTATTATTTTCATTACTGTTATTTTAATGATAGGTATTAGTAATTAGCAAAAGTGAAAGTTGCAGATCACATGACTTGGCGTATCAATGCGGGAAAGTGGATTTAGTAGTTTTTCTAGCTGTCAAACAAGGTTCTTCATGTGAAAATTTGTACTATAGAATAAGCTTAATTCAGTAATGGAAAAGTATCTTCTACAATTATCATAGTTATTTTAATGTGCTAATCTTAGAATAGCTTAGAAAGCGTTTAGACTTATATTTATGTAATAGTAGTTTTGAAATTAAAATGCTAATTATTTAAAGAATAATACGCTGCTTTACGAAATATTATTGCAATCAAGTGATAGATTTTAATGTCATTAAAAGATTGGTTTCATTTTCTAGCTTTTTTAATGTTCAGCATTAATATATCTGTATCGGAAAAGCATTTTATTTCTAGCTAGCAACTCTAAGAATAATAGTTAGTTAATGGCCAAAAAATACAACTACTAATTAACAAAGTTTATGTCTGTATGAACAATAAAGCCTCTTTAAAATTAGTAGGTAATTAAATGTTTTAAATTTAATTACATAGGAGTTTTACTTTACATTCCTCTTATCTTTTATTATCCCATCAACTGCTTTCACTGTCACAGTAAAAGTTTAATTTACAATCTAACTAGAAAATAATCAAAATGGGTATATTTTTTTTTAGTCTCCTTGAACACCCGGTGTACGAAAGTATAAATAATTTTTTTTTAATCCGATCAAGAGGAATAAGAATGTGTGTGAGAGGCTTGTTAATAATAACTCTTCAGAAGTTTTAAAACGTAAATAACGGCTTCCATATTTTCCTTTTAATGTTATAAGTTTTATTCGAGCCTACCAATTAAATTTAATTTCTAGCTAGGAGCAATTATTGTCTACCGTGTCTTATTACTTGCCCAGTACAGCCACACATGATTTTACTAGGGGGGTAGTGTGGTCGGGAAGGTACAATCTAGAGGAAATGTTCCGCATCTACATGTAGGAAGAATGTGAAACAATTGAGGGGAAAACCAACGTCAGTTTAATTGACCGGGATTTAGACCCCTGAACTTCCCGTCACCAACAAACCCGACTAAAAAGAGCCCGACATTTAGTCGCCGTGCCCACCTACTAAACAAATTTATTTTTCTAATACATTTCTTCCAATTAGGCTGCCAACTATATATGATATAATTCCGGAACATCCAACACGAAGCTGTAGTAGGGTTATGATAATCTTAGGTACAGAATGTCACAGATAATTGTTTAGCTTAACTAACAATGGAGATATCAATCTAAAGTCAAAATTCGAAAATATCCTATCAGCCATCTGATGCATAACACGTGTTTTTTAATTTTAAAATGTGGTTTTGTTGATTAAATGGACATTCCTATTTGTTCTTTGTTTGACCTCATAATATGTACTTTATACTTAAAATGTATTATTAAGTTAAACGTATTTAGATTCCATATGATTTCAATTACATTAATTGAATAAAAAACCATAACCTTTGGAAATACGTTAACTATAATTATGTCGTGTTTATTTAAACTATTAATTAAATAAACTTATAGCTGGTAGTGCAGTGTATATTAGCGTAAAGCAGTGAAGCAAGACATTTCTTGATTTCCGGGACATTTGGTGTCTTCCAGGTGGGACTAGCCCGGGAAACAGGACAGTAAATTAAATTCCGGGACTATCCCAGCTGATTCGGGACGGTTGGCAACCCTAATTACAAAACTATTAATACAATTTATATGTGTAAATTAAGAAACTGATAAGATTATGAAATAACTTTTGAAGGCTATTTTTACTTTTTGTAAATTCGAAAGAATACTTTTTGCCAGTGGCTGATTCCTGTGCGCCCCACAAATAGTTATGCCAACATGGATTAATAATATAACTAGGCAATTTGTAACATTTTTAATCGCCAAACAATGATCAGTTATTTCTTAGCTCTGTAGCCTTCTTTAATCCTGTAAGATAAGCTAATCTTATATTTATATATATATTCTTATATATATATATATAAGATAAGCTAATCATATATATATTTAAGATAGGCTAATAATATATATATAAGCTAATCTTATATATATATAATTGCTTTCTAAAACCCGTTAGGGTTATATGCCTTAGTACTAATTACACTAATTTATTAGGGATTAGGAAAGTTTAATAAGATTTATTCTTTTGTTGGGTTGTTGAAATTAAATACTCAGCAAAGTGTATACACAAAATAGCAAAGAGAGTTTATTTTCGGTATTTGATACAAAAATATTGTTAGATTTTTCTTTTAACTTAAATTTTAAACAAACAGTGTATTTTAACGTAAACTGAGTATGCTATGTCAGAAGTCGGTAAAAAATCCTATCCACTGATACCTTATTCATCGCTGTAGGCTTTTGTATTAGTTGAGAAAAAGGGATGTTGACAACAGAAATAATATATAGGATATATATATGAGGTATTTAACGTGTACTTTCTGAACCGACTGATTATATCAGCACACGAGAATTTCTATAAGCGAGTGCGAAAGGGCCTACCAATTTTGTCGGGAAAAGTATTTTCACATACCTTCCAGGGTTCTTATACACAC
>CABFWO010002417.1:68122-99540 GCA_902155825.1 Timema genevievae
CCCCCCCCCCCCTTAAACCTACACTCGTGGTCGCATGGACAACGGCGTCAGCTTCATCAGGTTTAGGATGGCAGGGAGGTAAAGGTTATAATCCCGGCTGGCCGGACTGAGGTAGGTTTTTTTTTTTTACTAAATGGTTTAACACACTTCCTTCACTCAAATGCAGCTGGCTACATTCCCTCGTTATACTGTCACCATCCTTATCCACCATCCTTATCCACCATCCTTACCCTATTAGTATAAATATGAATATCCTGGACCTAAAAGGACACGCTGTGAGGAATTGGACAGTTACATTTACCTATATTTTAAATTCATTTTTTAACACCGCGTCTTACTAGACGTTCGGGTTATTCGCGTAACTACTACTAATGCTAATTGTTTCAGTGATGAGGAAGGCTACATTTATAAGAAATGCACCCGCATTTGCGTGGAGGAAGAGAGGACAACCATTTTGGGAAAAAAACTCATCAGTACACCCAACTAGGATTCGCAACCCCGTCTAGTCTATTGCAACCATGCGTCCTCTGAAGCAGACTATACGTTAGTTAAAATAGTTTATATAAATATGATTACATAGGCGTATATATATGAGTATTGTATTTTTATGACAAGCTAATAATTACTATGGTATTGTCCCTTTTTGCCTTAAAACATAATTATTGAATAGTGTAAGATTAGTAAAAACTCAACATTAATTCTTATTTATTAATTTTTTCTTTTTAATAATGTACCACTAATTTATTAATAAACTGTAAAATAAGTTTATTTATTTAAATCTTGAGTTAAAAACATTTATTGACCTACAGGAAAACAAATCCCAACGAAAGTAGTTATTTGTTGTACATAAAGTAAAAAGTTTCTTTATTGACTGTCCAGTATTCAAATTCTTTACTAAACATTTATAGCCCTTAAAGTTAGAAATACACGGGGGATTTTGATCCCTCTCCCCGCAAATTCGTGTGCATTTCCACTAAATTTTACCTCCCACCTTCCGATTACATTGCCATTAAATTTCTACAGCCTAGACGGGTAAATAAGTTGTGACACCCTTTGTTTTTTTTGTGTGTGACACGTTAAGAAACTTTCTTTGGGCGATTATTATAAAACGTGTCATCCGTTGCCCTTGTTCTGTTCCTAACTGTTAAAAGAGTTTTGTCCATCTACCGAGAGACTCTTGATTAATGTATGTTTACCAACACATTTTGAGTCATCGTGTAAGCTATGAGGCATGACGTGGATCTCATTGGAAACGGAGAAGGGGGGGAAGAAAACTTTTTCTAAGTGTTAGTGTAGTCTTGAAGAACAACAACACCACTTGGCCCTGACGAACTTTTGCGGGGAAATGCGGGGAATAAAGGGATCGGAGGGGATGTAGGGAAAACGGGTAAAGAAGAGAGAGAGGGCAGGATGTAAGCATTGAAAGGATATGGAGACGAAAACACACATTTTTTTTTTCTGAACCGAACCGAACATCGGTATAAGGGAAAGAGAGAGAAAGAGAGAGATCGTGAGGAGAATAAACAAGAAAAGAGAACGTGGAAAAAAAATTGTATGATGGATTGATTTTATAAATCTAGCTTCCATTGGCCATGAGGAAGAAAAAAAGTAAGTGAATCTCGAATCATGGATGAGCGGGATTCTTAGGTTACCGGTATACTTAGTCACAATAAAATGTGAACACCTTGAAAGAAGCAGCCAGAATGACATAGACAAGGTAATTAAGTGAAAAGTATGTTTCCACTCTGCTGGGAGGCGCAGGTTTATGGTCAGGACTTTGCCTACCTATGAATTCACGGTAGTCTAAATAGTATTTACCATTTTAATGAAATTGCGTTTTGTTCGGTGATTTTTGAAGATATAACATTGAAACAAAAAACATAAATCCTTTAATAACTCTAAAAAAATAATTATACATCTTCACAAAATTAATTTTTTTACAAACTTTTTTTAATTGTCCACAGCTCAGGCTATTTGGTTTATTCACGAAAATGTCCTGCAGGAGTCTTCCTGCCAGGATGTAGATTAAAAAAGTCCGTAAAAGCATAAGTCTATCTAAATAAGAAACAAGGAAAAGGTAAATTTTAAATGCTAGCCAATGTTGTCGAAGTGCAAATAGTAGAATGGGTGTTTATACTCGTCATTGGAAGAGAAGTGTTATCAGCGGTTACATTAGATGCCTCATAGGATTATCTGCTCATTTTCTTCCCTCTCTTTCTATTCCGTACATTGGTGTCCAAGTGAGATTGTGCTTAGACTGCTTAGGTGCATCAAGTTAAGATGCAACCCGCTTCGCAGAATATCTTCGAAATCTCCAAGTAGACAACGTCGTCCAGTTGTTCCACAAAGTAGGTCTATTATTGCTGTATTTAATAATTAAATACCCACACACGCGGGTACACAGTCTTGGTTGTCAATCATAGTACACTTGTTAACTGTTATTATTATTATTATTATTATTATTATTATTATTAGTAGTAGTAGTAGTAGTAGTAGTAGTAGTAGTAGCACCACGTCTTACTACCCGTTCGGGTTATACACACGCTAATGTGTAATGGTAGGGTGATTGTGAGATGAAATGGAGGACCTACAGTTTAACGTGGGATCCGAACCACGGTTGAGGCCTGGCATTCCACACATTCACAAGTTGTGATTAATACACGTCTTGTCAGAAGTGAAGGAAGGGTTTGGCAATCAGACAAATCTGTGCCGGGACCGAGGATTGAACCCCGGAACCCTAGCACAGAAGTCTTGACACTTTACCCCTAGACTGCCAGGCCACCACTGTTAACTATCGACCATGTCGCCAACAAATAGGGTGATAATTAATTAAATAAAACAGGTTTAACTCTGAAAGCATGGACACACTGTTAAAGGTGCCAGGTTAGTATTGTTTAATTTTCAGGTGATGGGACGGTGGTGTGGCTCGAATATTGTTCGGATGTACTGAGGGGATCATTCATGTATGATTTTCAAGATTCACCGCTCCCTCTCTACGCAGATGTATCTACAATTTCTCTGTATTATAGTTTACTCATCCTCACCTAATTAGTTTGAAGTGGCGGATAGCCCAGACGGGTGGAAATACACCGAACACACACAACATCACAGATACACGTTCTATTTAACTCACCTTCGCATCCATTAAACCCGGGACTCACAGAGCCAGCTTCCGATAGGACTTACGGTGTAGTTGATAAAGAAGGTAGCTTGTGGTATTTAGTTAGTAGAAACTAGCAATCCCACACGGCGTTGCCCGTGATCCACTGTGGTATAAGAATTATATAAACCCCCACATGATGCCCGATTTCATTTTGAAACGTTATCTCTGAAACGTAAACCCTCCCTCCCACCCCCATGGTGATCGTGTCTCTGAAACGTAATTCTAAACCAGATAAAAAATATTTTCTTAAAAAATTTGTTAAAAAATAATCTAATTAAAAATCTAATTAAAATTTTTAAAATCCGGCTTCGAGGTGAATTCGGAACCCCTTCCGTCCACCTATGTTAAAAATTTCAGATCTTTGAGTGCAGTAGGTTTGGCTTGGCATCGCACACAAACAAACAAACACACAAACACAGACAAACACATCTGAAATAAGTCTCTCAAGATATATTAAATAACCAAGCTATTATATTTGATAGCTACGGTTATAGCTGCATCTAAATATATTATTATTATTATTGAAAAATTATATTTGAATGCGGCTATAATCCTAATTAACAAATACAAAAGCTTAGCTATTTAATCCACCTTGATATGCGCATTCACACAGCTGCCATTTTGCTATTGGCAGCAATAATCCAACTACCGAGTCGAAGGTGCCTGCGTTATCTGATAGCTCGTGATCTTAATTGATCAAACATATGTAGCTGAGGATTCCCACACGTCCAAAACAGACTCTGCCTTAAAATAAGAGTGGAGAATGACCCTGGGAACGGGACGATTCCTGGATAGCTCAGTGGTTAGAGCATTGTCGTGCTAAGCCAAAGGTCTCGGGTTTGATTTACATATCATGGTGGCACTCTAAATTACTCGTATACAACCTGCTTTCCCACCAATTAAATTATTTTAGTTTCAATCACAGCAGGAATTGAACCAACGTTTTTCAAAGGTGTTTGACTCAATGAAACACCTCAACGTTCCTTCTCATAGCCATAGAACTACGAGATATTTCAATATCTACTTATTTCTATCAAAACCAATTTTTTATTATAGCATTTTTTTTAAAATCACTCATCAGTAAACTACCTTTAAATCAAATTTTTTTTAAAAAAAAAGCAAGTATTTATCACGTGATCTATTTTGAACAAAATCGTTTAAGTCATATTCGAAAATTTCTAAATTTTTGAAGGAAAAAACAATTGAATCATCTTCGCCCCCCACCTGCCCCCCCAACCATAAGTTTAAAACTAGAATAGAAGTAGCTATTCGACCCTAGGTATGAACCTATAATAGCCCAATTTTAGGTTTGAACAAAATTCACTATACCATCTTAACAGTAACCCTAGCAAGAGAGGAACAGACAGGCAGACAGACAGACAGGGACACATACAACGTAAAGATCCATCATAATCCTTGAAGGAGTTGAAAATCTTCACGATTAGAATACCTTCTTTATATGAGCAAGTGAAACAAAAAGATGGTGCCAGTCGTACCTGTATAGGCTCGACTGGGCCACGTTGAAGAACCTCCAATGAAGCCTTGATTCTCGAGCGAAGAAACCTGGTTTACACGCGCACGTGTAACCTCTCCTATTGCCTTCGCCGAACTCCGGCACACACTGTCAACAGGAAATCAAACAATTCTGTTGGAAAATAAATAAAAGTGATCATAGAAAAAGTTTTATCGTAAAAACTTTTTTTCATTTTAAAAACTATATAAAAAAAACGCAGTGATTTTCTAGTATAACGTACCGTGAGATTATTTTCTACTTTTTCATTCTATATTCCACCGGTATAATTATTTATTTTCGGAAACATAAATGTAAAATTTAAATTAACACTATGTTATTTATTTTGGTTGTTCATGTATTATTGACCCAATTGGGCAAATGGATAAAGACGTCAGTCGCGTATTGTCTGGTTTGCTGGTAATCGGGAAGATAATGATTCGAATCCCAGCTGGGTATACCGAATGTGAGATTTACAAAATGGTTCACCACTATCTTCCACGCAAAAGTAGGTACACAGCTTCTAAATTCAACCTTCCTCATTAAAAAAACACTAGCGTAATTAGACCATATGCATCCGCTTTGCATGGCTTAGGGTGTCATTCACATGTTAAACCAGGACTTCCGATGACGGGGAGATCGTAATTCGAAACCTGGTCGGGTGTACCAAGGCTATTTGTTTTATAAATGGTTTTTAACTCTCCCTACACACAAATGTGGTTACACTTCTTATAAATATAACCTTTCTCATCTCTAAAATAATTCACTTAATTAGTACATAAACGTAGGCTTATAAACCGAACGGGTAACAAAACGCGATGCTTAGAAATAATAATTTAAAAAAATAGTTCACTCGTTGAGTGATCTCTTACCATTGCAGTTTCCGGGTCGCATATGTGGGCGCCAAATAGAGACGTGTAGGACTCGTTGCATTGGTCAATATTGAGATGGTCCACGGAGAAGTAGATACCTGCTGCTCCTCTGGGAATACAAAAAACCTTATTACACTACTATAAAGCCACACGGCTGACTCACTCACTCACTGACATTAATGTTTACCCACTTTCAGATGAGTTAGAAAACTGAAATTTGGCAAAATTATAGCTTCTAGCCTGTAACCGACGGGAAAATTCCAAAAAGTTAAAAATTTTAATTTTTAACTCCCGGATAAAAAATTCAAAATGGCGGAGCAACTTTAAAGTCGGTGCGGACCTTTAATTGGAGGCCTCTTGGGGCTAAACGGTAAGACCTATCAAAAAAAGGCTCTGGAATTACATTAGTTTACATCCACTTGCAAAGAAAACTAACTGGGGGTTTGAGGGTGGAGCCCCCAACGAGAAAAGTGAGTACATTTTATCAAATCCGAACTACTTTATGTAACAAATAGTGTATTGATTGTTTTTGTGGGTGCGAAGTTTCGAAATGTAAAAGATGACATCGAAGTTCAGATTTCCTTCGCTTAGAGGTTAGACTTTCGACATCACACAGTAAACTTCGTTCGTACGAAATATTTCTAAGGAAAAAAACCCCGCTTAGATGGTTGCGTGGTCTAAGGCGTTACTCTCGCAGTATTATAAGACTGCCGAAGACGGGGAGATCAAGGTTCGAATCTCAGTCGGATGTACTGAGGTTTTTCCCCGTCCCAAAATGGTTTTTCTCTCTCCTTCCACGCAAATGTAGGTACACTTCTTATAAATATATATCCTTTCTCATCCCAAAAACCATTAACTTACTTAGTACATAAGTGAATATCCCAAACGAGTAGTAAAACGTGGTGCTAAAAAAAAAAGGAAGAAAAATACTCCGATATATGAACTGATTCGAAATATCTCATTAAATAATAATTATGACATATTTAAACATTATAATCATGTTTCTTACATATATTGCTACGTTCATTTTCCAATATTATATTCGGTCGTTGAAATGGTGCTCGTATAAGGTAAATATTTACTAAAGAAAAGCAAAACATTGATGCCGTGTGCAAAGAAATTATTCTCTCACGCTAATTTTGGCCCGGATTTCCATCCCTGAACTTAGACCTTTTCATGAACTTTAGTCACTACTAAATTTTCAGAGTAGAGCTAACAATTTCTTTATTTTTTTCTGAACGTGTGTTGTAGGAAGCTGATAGATTTTTAAAACGTGTGTGGGGGGGAGGGAGTAAGTTTAGACTGGATCAAAACAAAATACACCGAAAGTCTAATAGTATTACCTTGAATCGAACATAGATCGCCCGAAGCAGTACTGCTTAGTCTTTAAAAGGTTATGCTAGGAAGGAAACTATTCAATCTAATAAAAATCTATTTAATTATATTCATACGTCAAGCTATGTAATTTACAAAGTTTCTTTTTTTGCTAGATAATATCAAAATCTGTTGACCTCATTGGTCTTAGGGTAAAGTTCTCGCCTCAGGACCCGATTTTTGTAGGTTCAAACCCAGCTGAGGTCAACGCCTTTTTCTTTAGCGATAAAAATCCGTAACACAACTTCCTTAGGAGGGGAAGTAAAGCCGTTGGTCCCATGTCGATTCTGGCATGTAAAACAACCCTGGAAGGTATGTGAAAATACCTTTCCAGAATCTATTATCTAACCAACTAAGAGTACATTTTATCTAATTTAAATCTTCCCCAATTCCATTACATTAGAGTAGTTGAATGCGTATAGCCCGGATGGGTAGTAAGATGCGTTGGGGCGGGGGGAACAATTAGCTATACTACAAGTGTGTGTTCTTGCTATAAAAATCTAAAACAACCTGATCTTATGAAACAAGACGAGGAAGACTTATTTTAAATACATTTTCAGGAAGTGACTATTAAAGGACACAGTGGTTTTCGACAAAGGATAGAACACGGTTCTACAGTATCAGAATAAGGACACAGTGGTTTTAGGCTAAGGATAGAACACGGTTCTACAATATCAGAATAAGGACACAGTGGTTTTCGACTAAGGATAGAACACGGTTCTACAGTATCAGAATAAGGACACAGTGGTTTTAGGCTAAGGATAGAACACGGTTCTACAATATCAGAATAAAGACACAGTGGTTTTCGACTAAGGATAGAACACGGTTCTACAGTATCAGAATACGCACACAGAAACGCCGTTCGTACAATCTTGAGTTAAAGCTGAACTTACATTCTTAATATAACTATCTAATCTAAGGGTAAAAGATGGAGATGGTAAGCCTTAAACAGCTTCACCCTCATCTACTTGAAGAGCGAGACTAAAATCACATTATGGTTAAAAAAATACTCCTCGTACTATAGTCGGTTCCGATAGAAACACAGATTTTTGAGAGTGAGTCAAACGTGCTAACCACTCGCCTGGCACTGCCATCTTCCCGATTAATGTGAAGTAATCAAAGACAAGATATCAAACTTGGCGAAGACATTTTTATCATTGAACCAACCCATCATTTAATTTCATCAACGTCCCTTCTCAAAGTAAATATAGCGCTTTTTCAACTAAAGATGTCAAAAGACACTTTAATTTCTTTAAAATATATATAAAAAAAAAGTCGTCACACATTCAATGAAGTAATACGGACAGAGACTAATTGCTCCTAGACGCTGACTTTTCCCCAGGGTTATGTAACTTTCGTTAGTTTTTTTTTTTTAAAAAAAGACCTTCGAAACTCTTAAATTACTCGGAGGGAAATTCCTAGACCGGAGCTGTTAAAATTCCATAAATCACAGAAGGTCTCCAATATAAAGCCTGAGTGATTAAAAAAAAAAATTCTCCCTTTTGGATGGAAGTAGGTCAGTAACTGATATGTTCATGTTTAATAAGAACCTGTCAAAATCAAGAAATTTGATTTCTTTGTGAGATTTCGTGAAACGTATTTTTTTAAATATGATTCTATTGAAGGGAAATGAGGGTTAGTTAATTCGGATTCGCTTCAGTGGCCGCATGGTCTAATCTAAGGCACGACTTTCACATTAGACTGTACAGCTGATGAAGGGAGGTTGGGGTTCATATCTTTGTCAGATGCACTGAGGGTGTCTTTCCCCTCCATTACCATGCAAATGCGGGTAAACTTTCTCTAAATTCAATCTTCTTCATCCCTAACACATAAGCGTAATTAGTACATATGCGTATAACCCAAAACGGGTAAGAGATAAAAAAAACTGGTATTATTTTACTTAAGGTGGTTATTGTAACATATTACTTTAGTAGATTATGACGTCATAATCTACGTCACCACAAGCTGTTAAGGTGAGATGGAAGAATCCACGAGAAAAAGCCAATGGTTTTTGAAGTTTTTATGGCAAAACTTTTTTTGGCCAAAATAAATAAAACATTGCTCCAGTATAAATATAGAATTTAGTTTTCTTCACATGGGGATCTCAAAATTTATTGAATATCTGTCAAAGGTGTTCTGGAATTTAATGAAAAAATTTCTCTTTTTAAAAGGTTTGTTAAATAATGCCACCATGCTCATGACAGATATCCAGGAACTGTTGATATCACCGTGTGAAGAAAATTAAAATCTATGTTTGTACTGGAACAATATTTTATTTATTTAATCCAAAAAATTTTTTCCCATAAAAACTTCAAAAACACTGGCCTTGTCTCCTGTCCCCTTCCATCCCACCTTAACCTCTGCACCTACCGTGTCTAACACTAGAGGGCAGGTCACGCCATCTTGCTTGGCTTCCACGCGGAGGAGACCAGGGTTCTAAACTAGACACTTCCATTCGGCTTCTCGAAAATGAAGGTTAATTGAACTAACAGATTACAGAACAGCCTTCAGCATTCAATATATGTCTGAACATGAATTGTCTTTTCGAAAACAAATTGGAGTCCATCATTGTGTTGTTCAATAAATGGGTCAAACTTTCTTCAAGTGTTGTTTTTTTAATTTACATTAATATGACGTCATCAACCGCAATCAAAGACCAGAGAAAGAGACAGTACTTTTCCAGAACATCAAACAACGTAGAAAAGGATAGGGTTCAAAAAAAAAAAGGAAGAAATACTTCCACTATTAAAAAAATTCTTAAACCAACTAATATGATAGTTTTGAACAGTGATTTCAGACTAGTATAGAAACATTTAAAATTTAAATGCATCATGTTTAATGAGATTATATTTTAGTGAAATTTTGTGGAGTATTATTTGGATCCTACTCTACTTGACTTGACTACAAATCTACGGGAGCTAGGTTCGATTCAAAGTTGGGATAGCGAGAAAATGCTCGGTTTGTTATACAGGTCTATCCTCATCTACATTTTTATTATATATAGAAACAAAGGTTGAGTGAGTAGTATTGGACGTACCATCTAAGTTTAACCTAGTTTGTAAGACGTGTACTTATACAATTTAAAGTATCTGCATTAGATTCATGAGTAACGAATCCAATTAAATTTTTTATATCGATTGTGTGTATATTTTTAGAAAATCTATTGACCTTAAAATTATGATTTTTTCCTTTGCACCGCGTCTTACTACCCGTTCGGGTTATACGACTGCATACTAAATCACGTTAATGGCTTTAAGGATTAGGAAGGTTGTAATTAGAGGAATAGTACAAGCGTTTGCTTGGAGCAAGAAAGGAAAACAGTTTTGAAAAAAAAAACCTCAATACATCCCGACCGAGATTTGAACCTCGATCTCCCCGCTATCGGAAGTCTAGTCTAATGTGAGAGTAGAGCCTTAGACCATGCGGCCACCGAAATGGGTAATTTTTATATTTATTTAAGTATTTTTGTGGTAGTGCACATTTTTTTCTGTGACACATTTCATTATTCTAATCTTAAGTTGCGGTGGAAGGGGACGAGAGAAAAGGCAAGTTTTTTGCAGTTTTTATAAAAAAATAACACTTGTTGAATATCTGTCAAGGATGTCCTGGAATTTAATGGCAACTTTTTCTCTTCATTTAAAATCTTTCTCATATAATGCCGCTATGCTCATGACAGATATTCAACGATTGTTGATAGTGACCTGGTGGTCTAGGGGGTAAGGTGTCGGACCTCTGTGCTGGGGGTCCGGGGTTCAATCCTCGGTCCCGGCACAGATTTATCTGATCGCCAAACTCCTTCCTTCACCTCTGACAAGACGTGTATTAATCACAACTTGTGAATGTGTGGAGTGCCAGTCCTCCGCCGTGGTTCGGATCCCACGTTAAACTGTAGGTCCTCCATTTCATCTCCCAATCACCCTACCATTACACATTAGCGTAAGTGCGTGTAACCCGAACGGGTAGTAAGACGCGGTGCTAATAACAATAATAACAACTATTGACATCACCACGTGAAGAAAATTAAACTAAACGTTGCTATTGGATCAATATTTTTTTCATTCTGGCCAAAAAAAAAAAGTTTTATCATAAAAATTGCAAAAAAAAACCCGACCTTTACTCACTTTCTCTCCATTCCCACCTTAACATAGCTTAGTAAGTTTATATTAATTTTTTATATAAAAAAAAAGGAAATTGATTTCTTCTTTGTATATATAAAAATCAATTACTACTTATTTGCTGACTTTTAAAGTAATGCATTTATAAACATAGTGAAATAAAAAACAAAACAAATGTTAAAATTTTATCTTTAGCTCACGCATATTGTTGTAGTAGATTATGTTTAAAAAGAAAGAGTAAAAATAAACATCTCATAAATCATACAAAAACGAACTATAATGTCGTGGGAAGTCTATAAATACTTTTGATCTACTCGCCTGTATTTTGCGAACAGATGTAATTTTTAAATATTTAGGAGATTGCATGTGTGACTTCACTCAAGATGTTTAAAAGTACGTTAAGTGTTGTTATCCACGAGTGTCGTAATCATTTTATGACCCTGTAATATAAAAGTTATGTTGTTACCAAAGGCATTAAATCACACTATAAGTTTCAACTGGTAATCCGTCAAAGAAGGTAAAAAAGGTAAAAGAATTAAAAGTACTTTACACTTTTTTGAATTTTAACATTTCTTTTGTGGTAAATATAAACATTGAACCATAAGGGGTCTATATACATGTGTGTAAATGCTTGAGTAACATTTTTATGAGGATTAGTAATCAATTTTATCTAAATTGTATCACTCTATTATATTTAATCACACCAAATCCTACTACCCGTCCGAGCTGTCCGCATTTAATCACACTAATCGTGTGTACGCATTTACGTGAAGGGGGAGAGGGAAAACATTTAGGTAAACCACCCTTATTACACCCGATCAAGATTCGAACCCTGATATCACTAAAGATCTTACGAGCTTGACGTAATCCACGTAATCCCCGACGTGGGATGTAAACCGGGAGTTGGGGGGAGGGGGTGAAGGGGTTCGTTTGCAAAAATTGAGGGATGCATTCATTTTTTTTGGGGGGGGGAGGGGGATATGTTAAGAAGGCCATTGGCTTTAAGAAAATGTATGCTGCCAGGCGATTTTTTTTTTGGTCGAATAAATTTTTAACAGTATATACCATATGGCGCAAAAGCCGTGACTTAAAACGAACTTTGTTCAAGTGTTTTAGTAAAAAATAAGTGCTCACATGTCTTACGAAAATGTACTTTTATTGCTAACATCATAATATATTAAAGGTTTAAGTAATCAAACCATAATCTGTACAGTTTTGGAAGTATTAATTGGGGGGAAAAATATCAAAATGGATATATCCAGATTCAAAGTTTTAAAAGTTTTCCTCTGAACATTTACATAACTGCACGATTTGGTAAAACACGAAGTTTTACGTTTACAAGTCAGCTGAAACTGTTTCTTTGGTTATGAGTTTGGGACACAGGATAGAATTTCCTTCAAGCTCGTATACAAACTCTTCCAAATTTAAGGGTTCAAATAAAGGCAAGTATGCATTTTTTTTTCAAATATAAATCTGTCCAGAAGCTCTCAGACAATTTAAAATGCAATGCAGAAGTGCAGAGTACTTGTAATAAGTTAACGCTAAAGCCAATCGCTTGAAAAATTGATCTGTACCAAACCTCATCTGCTGAAATGCTTTGTTTGGATATAAGATAAGAGCATTCTTTTTATAGCTGACTAAACTATTCTGGAGTAATGACATTTTCGTTTCCTATCAAAGAAAGTGCTGATCGGATAAACGGCAAATGAGCAAGATTCAAGGCTTTTTTATTTTAACTTAGGCGACTAGTTGTATCACAACCGGTCAGGGCATGTAATGTCGGCGAGTTGATACTAGTTTCTTCTTCAAGTTATTGTGCAGCTAAGTGGCATCCTAACATCTGAATTTTTTTCGCTGAACCTGAATGAAACCATGAACCTTTGCAGTTGTAAGACTCTTGAAGCTTGAGCCAGAAATGAATTCCAAGTACAAATACATCAGTATCTGGACTTTGCACAGCTATTTCTGATTGCTTCAGATATCGAGATGCATGAAATATGTGGCAGATTAAGTCTATAATCTCCTTCTAGATGATTTGACCTTTGTTAAAAACAGAATTATGTAGTTTATAACACTTGGTAGGGTCGTCAAACCCACCGCAAATTTACATTTCTTTATCATCTTCAATCTGAATATTTGTATTAAAATAGTTTCATAAACATTTAGCAAGGATTAGCTTATTTTCGATATTTGTAAAAGGCTTTGAAATAATGACTTTACTTGAATCTTTTCCCTTGGACCGCAATTAATTTTCAACAAATTTAATGGATATGTCATCCTATGGAATACCACGTCTTCTCTTGATACAGAGGCACTCGAAAGTAAATATGTCACTTGTTTGAAAAACTCTTCAGCAAACTGCCCAAAAGTTTGGATTTTTTAAAAACTGAATGAAGTGAAAAAGTGTCATTCCATCAATAATACAAGCCTTGTTGTTATTTTGAGCACTTGTAATATTTTATAGTGTTGGATTGGGTTTAAAAGAGTGGTTGTTTTCCATTTCGTTCATCAAACTTGATTTCTGACTTTTATGATAAAAACCACTTTTGTCAAAAATATATTTTGGATATCCTATTATTTCAAGCAGGCAGGCCTGCTAACATAGCTAACTTCTTCACTTCAACAATTTTTTAGAGTCATCTAGTGATTTATTAACTTCGCTGTCTTGCTTTTATTTAGGTGTGTAATTAAGATTAAGAAACTCCCGTCTTTTGTATTGATTCAAATAAGTTTTTTTCTCGCAACTAAGCTCTCTCCTTTAAATTGACTTATCGCTTGCTCTCCGTTGTTTTTTACTGAAAGTAAACATTGTGTTACGCCTGTCTCAACAACTGATCCAGTATGGATATTTATAAGACATTTTGCTCGGGATTGTTTTCGAATGGATTATACTGAGCCAAAAGAGCAATTAGGTGCCGGATATTTTCATCATCTTTATTCATTCTCGTCTGGTTCCGGTATCGCTAGTAGCATCCAGCTCACAATCAAGAAATATCAATATAGCCTGATGGATCGAAATTTTAAAAGGATACAGAAGCAGCCACCTTTGAATAGCATCCTCATTTTGAGTTATGCCAAACAAACCGCCCGTCACAGTTGAAGAGCGTATTTGAGATTGTTATAATGCAAAATCGCACTCCACAGAATTAAATACTCCAGCTGTTCGTTTCACAGAAATCATTTATATTTTAAATTCATCGATAAGTTTAGCTGGCCTCTCAGCAGCGCTTTGAATAGTCATAAAAGTGTTCGGCTTTGGTTCTTGCACTAAATATTCAGAAGTGTCACAAAATAAAAAAACATTTGCCACTGCGTTTTCTTTTTCGGCTAGTAACTTCTACATACATTTTACTAAAATAAGGCAATGACATACACCAATTAGTGCACGTTGGCTCGGTAGTAACACTGTGAAGCTTGCCCTTGAATGTCTTCACAGATAAGTACTGTGCACAAATCTTCATTCTGTCATAATAGGGACATACTGTAGTTATTAACAAGAAACTTTGTCGCTTTGTCCCCCATCGTCACCGCGGAAATTATCAAGTAATCATTCAAATACAAATGCACTGCACACATTTCTGGCATATCTTAGGTCTTTTCTTTTCCCTTTTACTCCCATAGCTCGATCGAGCCGGGAACTGAGTTGGGCCTGCTATGATGAACGCTCTTAATGAACGCTTGTAATAATATTTTACTAAAGATAGTTATCTAATCAATCAGGCACCTTAGCTCAGTCGGTAGCTTGTCTGTCTACTGAGCTTGGGGTCCCGGGTTCGATTCCAGGCATGGCCGAAAAACATGTCATTGGTGAAATGTGGGTTTACCCTTTCACAGTTATGAATTAACGCCTGGGAGACTGGATGTTGTGCCTGTCATAGTCTTAAGTTAGATTATAAGGCATATGAAGCTACGACAGGCCTATCAAGCTGGTAGTGGAAAATATATGGCTTGAATAAAAAACTGACCCAGGCCGCGGGATGGGTAACGGTCATGGATGTAACGTAAATCTATAATAGTTATTCATATTTAACTTTAAGTGAGATCCTGGACTAAACGAGTAGGTACAAAGTCCACCACAAATAGTAAGAAACTACTTAAAAATTTTAAAATTGGTTCTAAAATATTAGTTGCTCAAAATTTCACACACTTTTAGAAAAAAACTGCTTGGTGTGGTATAAAATCAAAATATGACAGTTAATTACAGCGACCAAATATTATGTATCAATAACAGTCTTTTCATTTATAACGTTTGTTAAATTGTAATATTCTTTTTTCAGAATAAAAATTAGTAAAAATATATTTTACTTCTTTTATGATTGCATTTGGGCTAAGATAGACAATTTTTATATAATACCCCTATTTTGATACTGTATTCAGGTTTAGTCTGTATGCCTATTTTTCACGTTTAGTCACATAATTTAAACAAAAAGAAGGACTAATATTTAAAAACAATTTAAGATTTAGTTATTCTTTTATTTGGTTAATTTTATATTCTAAAAAAAAGAGCTAAGCTACTTATATATTTCCCGCGTGAAGAAAGGGAAAACCAGCTAAGGCATTAAAAAAATTTAGTTAAAGAATTTTGATCAAAACACTTACGTCTGATATGTTAAGCATGTGCATATCATCAACAAATTGTAAACGTAAATATTTTGGTTTCAAAATCATTTCATATTAACGATCAAACCATTCTATCCTCTTTAAAACTTTTCGCATCTTTCACGCTTTTTTTATTTCTATACGAACCGGCCCCGGGGTGTAGTGGTCAGTGAACCTTGCTACGAGCCTTGGGAATCCCGGGTTCGATTCCCGGCTGGTACCGTGGGTATTTTCCTCCGAAAGGGGAATGAATCACCCCCAACGGTCACCAGGCTTTGGTTAATTAGGCTTAAGTTAGGTTTAAGTGTTTCCACTGTTTCCACACCCTCACACTCACTATCACCATCACCTCATCTCATCGGGACACGGAAAGAGCCTCCACAGAAAGAATGTACTATTAGTACATTCTGGCGTCCCCTGGACAACGGTACATTAGTACTGGATAATATTTCCACAAACTGGGCTACTATTGATGTAGCCCAATTGCTGCTGCTAATAATAATAATAATAATAATAATAATAATAATAATAATAATAATAATAATAATAATAATAATAATAATAATAATAAATAATATATTAATATTATTATAATATAATAATAATAATTATTATTATTATTATTACTACTACTACTATCCAAAACACAAACTTGAGAAAGTATTCTTATAAATTAAAGGATGATAAATAAAGGTTTTTATTTAGTTTATAAACAGAAATCGTTCACTGATGACCAAACGCTGGGTTTTTTTTTACGAACTTTTTTTCCTGTTGTCACTCATATTATTAGTAATACACGGCATGAATCATCCGCAAGGACACACAAAATTGGACTTAAGTATCTCCCTGAAGGGCGAGCGACCATATTTCAAAAAAATCTATCGACACGAGTGGAAACATTCAAACCTTAAACAAATATCTTAGAGTTCAATTTTTAAATAGAAAGACCTTGATCTTGAAGCTAGAACATACACTTTAACTACTTTTCTTTTACGTATTCATAGTCAAATCATGTGATATGAGCCATTTTATATATATATATATATATATAAAATAATACTAATAATGTTGCTAAACAAATATCTTTGTATTTTTATTGTATTTTTTACTTATCAAAACAAAATGGTGGAGGTGGCACCTACCTGTGCTCGCCGGGCAAAGGGACGTTATAGCCAAACACCCACGCCCCTGTGAAGCAATCCCAGAACGGTTGGGACAACAATCCCATGGTCTTGTTCCAGGCAGTCTCAGAGTTTCTCCAGTAGACTTCCAATGTACTGGAGTGGTTCCAGCTTCCTACACCATTCAGAAACACCACGCGCGTTCTGTAAGTATCGAGAGCAAAAACAAAACAAAGTGAAAAAACTATCTTATCTTATCATATTCTGAAAATTGAAAAATGACACCTGGACACGGGAATCGAACCCGAGACCTTTGGCTTGATACGCCAATGCTCTAACCACTGAGCTATCCAGGAGTCGTCTCGTGTCCAGGGTCATTCTTCACTCATATTTTAAGGCAGAGTCTGTGATAGACGTGCAGAAATCGTCGGCTACAATTTTGTGATTTTATTAAGATCACGAGCTATCAGATAACGCAGCCATCTTTGACTTTGTAGTTGGCTTATTGCTGCCACTTGTATAATTATTATAATTGTAAGGGATTGCATATTTAAGAATCAAATAGCCGAAGCTATATTTGTTTTAGTGAGGATTTACTCGCATTTAGATATCATATTCTAAAAATTGATAAATGACACCTGGACATGGGAATCGAACACGGGACCTTTGGCTTAGTACTCAAAAAAATTGACGTATTAAGCCAAAGGTTCTGGGTTCGAATCCCGTGGCCAGGTGTCATTTTTCAATTTTCAGAATATGATATCTAAATCCGAGTAAATCCTCACTAAAACAAATATAATAGCTTTGGCTTTTTGATTCTTAATCTTGTCTTAATTTGATTCATAGTAACTTCAATTTTTTTTAGCACTGCTTCTTACTAACCGTTAGGGTTGTACGCTCATGTACTAGTCATGCTAATGGTTTTAAGGACGAGGAAGGCTATATTAAAGGAAGTGTACCCATATTTGCGTGGATAAAGAATGGAAAACCATTTTGGAAAAACCAACACCAGTACACCTGACCAAGATTCGAACCTTGATCTCCACGTCATTGGCAGTCTAGTCTACTGCGAGAGTAGCACGTTAGACCCGTGCGGCCACCGAAGTGTTTCATGCTAACATTCCCAAGCAAAACGTTACCTATTCAATTTTATTGCTTGTCCAAAATGCAAGGTTTATTTGTACGGTCCATTTTTCTTAGGAAGGGCCTTTGATTTTACACTAACGTTATTAGATAGATAGAAAGATAGAACGAAGAAGGGTAGCCTTATTTTGGTTGGAAGAACAGTTTGGAAAATTTTAACATATTTCTTTGCGGTCAACTTTGATAACATTCTACTATATTATCAAAAGTGACAGCCGTATATAACATGACTTGATGTATGAATATATTAAACTTGTTTTAGTAACTCTATTAAATAACAGACAATGTTATTCCTACCAACATCCGGGTATGCAATCACGTATTCATATACCTAATCTAAGGTTGGCGTGTAGGTAATTGATAGCTAGCAAAAGCTACCAGATCTACTTTCATGTATCCATTCACTCAACCATCTGATCTGCAAGAATGATCACTTTTGGCAATTAACTTTTTCACAACAAACAATTTGTTATTAGTTATGTTTTCCTTGAACTTTTTTATTTTACATTTTCTGTTATCTGTTAGTTATCACCACTCCTATTTTCTACGCAAAGCCTCGTGGGATATGCATCGGTAACTTTTGATAGTAAAATAGCAATAGCTATAAAATACAACTAATAATATTGTAAAATTCTATAAATGTTGAGTGAAAACATTATATTTGTATTTTCTAAGAGTCCGTTCCTAGGAAAATTGGACTGTATCCATCCACAGCGGTGTCCGTTTGATCTAATCTGCTGTTTTAACACTCGAGTTTCACTTGACTGTCGATGAAGAGAAGATCTCGAGACTCGAATTCCGACAAGCTACGGAATGTTCACAACGTACGCCTTTCATCTCTGTCCATGTTTTAAAGGATGAATTCTCTTAGTTTGTAATTTTTATTTATTTAAGGTATTTAACTCAAACTTTCTGAACCGACTGTTAATAATCAACAAACGAGAATTTCTATGAGCGTTTTGACAGCCAGGTAAGGTATTTCCACATACATTCAAGGGTTCTTTTACATGCTAAATCGACAAGGGACCAACGGCTTTAATTCCCCTCCTAAGGAAGTTGTGATACGGATTTTTATCGCTAGAGAAATATCCGTCGACCCCGGCTGGGTTTGAACCCACGAACATCAGGCCTTGAGGTGAGCACTTTACCCCAATACCGCCGAGGTCAACCAATTCCCTTAGTTAACCTTTATATTCCTGCTCCTTGGAATCACGAATAGACTTTGTGCTTATCGAAGGTCTACTAATCTTTTAACAAACAGGATCCAGAATAATAAACACCGATTCATCTGCGACGTCTTCAGCCACGACTAGGCCATTTTTAAGAGCCCATCTCATCACACGGATAGCATCTAGTTTACTTAGTGGTGTTCTGGTTTTCTGGAACCTACTTTAGAAAACAGTGGCGAGGTAGAGAACAGTGAAAAAATTACAACAAAATTTTAAAAAAATATTATTTTAAAATTAAACGAACTACTAAACTGATTCAAATTTTGGTTTTGTCAAATTAAAAATGCAGAAAACCGCACTTCGCTTAGTTTTCTGGTTTGAAAGTAGTCTTCTACCTAACAACCCGGTTAATCGGGAGTGAAAAGTGAAATAAAGAGCTAGTATGTTAGGGCTCACACCCAGAATAATGAACCTACCTCGAGTCCTTCCTATAAGCCACGACGGAGGCGTCCCGACGTCGCGGGAGCGCCACGACGGCCGCCGTCAGCTGGGGGTGCGCCTCGACGAGGGTGCGCGCCTGAGCGGCCAAGGTGAAGTCAAGGTCGGGGAGGGGATCCTCGGCCATCCAGACGGCGAGGACTCTGGCAGTGTCGTTGGCCACGTGGGTCAGAGCCAGGAGATCTGTGGGTAGGGCGTCCGGAGAGAGAGGGGGGAAACCTGCAACCAGCATCACACAAAAAACACTTTATTTAAAAATAAAATAAAACTTAACACCCTTTTCGATGATCGAACTGTCTAAATCTAAAGTTTGATTCACACTTACGCCGAAAATAGAAAGTAGAGTTTGAGTCAGGCAGCAATTCACACGTTACACCCAATATCACCGCTGAAGAAACTGCAGGTCTTAAGGTCATAGCAGGCTCAACTCAGCTCCTGGCTCGCGCGAGGTATTATGGGAGTAAAAGGGAAAAGAAAAGACCAAGATATGCCAGAAATGTGTGCAGTACATTCGTATTTGAATGATTACTCGAAATTTTCCGCGGTGACGATAGGGGACAAAGCGACCAAGTTTCTTGTTAATAACTACAGTATGTCCCTGTTATGACAGAATGAAGATTTGTGAGCAGTGCTTATCTGTGAAGACATTCTAAAATGGTCAAAAAGGGCCTTTTCAGTGCAGTTTACATCCAAATATTATATAATATTTCAACAATGTTCAGTATTAGTAACTTCTATCAACTCTTTATCTCCATTAATGTTTAATCAGAAATGACCCACGTGCAATAGTGTTGGTGTAAACTTACTATTTCTTGCCGACTGTATCATCTGCAATGGACCTCCCCCCCAGCTACTGAAAACACTATGACGTTTTATTCTTAATCGTTTCCCACTCTCCTTTCTAGATAATGTGGGTACATTTCTTATAAATACTAGCTTCCTTATCATTAGCCTAAATCTAGCGTAAACTTTTGGAAAATTTTGAAAGACTGGTGAGACACGGAGGAGCACAAACAATGGAATTTTGATTTCCCATAGTTTTTTTTATTTTGTCGCCATGAAGGTACTAGATCTAACGCCTTCATGTTCGTTGGCAAACTTTGGAATTGAACGCTCTAAAACACTGCAAGAGGTAAAGGTTCTTGTGGCGATTTGCCAGAATTTTCTTTTTGATAGTATACCCCCTACTCACATTTTCACTTTTATTTGTTTGATGTCAGCCAACTTTCGAGACCATTCATCAAGCGTCTTTTCGTTGCCATCGAGCGTCTGATCAGCTGTAATCCATCACTAAAATACGTAATCATGGGTCTGAACTTATTACAGGATGGATTATTTATTAGTTCAAGAGTTGTGAAAAAAAAGTGCTCTATGTGTTGGGATTTTTTTGTTTTTTTTTTACGTGTGAGATTTCGACACTAAATTGGTTACATTCTCGTTACTTTCTCGTGACCCCTCGGGTAGATATTTTGATGGATATCGACGTTTTATGACCCCTAATGAAACTGAAAAATTCGTTTTTATTTTGCCGTCTGTCTATATCTCGGTCTATAGTCGAAACCATTTTACCAATCGGGTTAAGAATTGATATCTATAGTTTTCATTAGATCCACCCGTATTTTTTTAATTAGATTTCAAGGGTAATTAAGAGTTAAATAAAAGAAAAAATCGATTTTCTCAAAATCCACTCTAATGATCTTAGTTAAAATTGGTCGTATCTAGGCACTGTTTGGCATTATAAACAAAATTGTGCATCTAATTTCATCGGGGTGAGGGGAGGGAAAATTGGGTACGTTACAAAAGCGTATATTTCCAATGTTGGTCGTATCTCCTTAACTCTTTGAGATAAGAACAATCAAATCAGTATAAAGTTGTAGTAATATTAAGGACCAAGAAATTTTATTTGAAACTTTTTCCCTATAAAACCAATAGTAGGCCTATCTGAGTTATTGTCAAGTCTATTTTTTAAATGAGGGTCTGGGAAAGTGATTCTTATTTTTTATATATATATAATTATGGGGGAATCCACTCTACTTCAGGTCGAGATAACATACCTAGAGTAACCCGCCTCGGTGGCCGCGTGGTCTAACGCGCTACTCTCGCAGTAGACTAGACTGCCAATTGACGGGAAGATCGAGGTTTGAATCTCGGTCGGGTGTACTGAGTTTTTAAAAATGGTTTTCCACTCTACTTTCACGCAAATGCAGGTACACTTCCTATAAATATAACCTTCTCAATCCCTAAAATCATTAGTGTAATCAGTACACGAGCGTATAGCCCTAACGGGTAGTAAGACGAGATGCCGGTGTTCTGAGGTGTTAGGTTCATATAGGACTTGGTTTACATTGACGGAAAGGCCGGGTTCAAGTCCATGTTTAGCGTGTTTGTAGCCTAATATTACTACTCTAAAGGGAAGGCTGTATACCTGGTAGGCTCGCGGGCTCGCAGAGGGAGGGGGAGGAGGTCGCCTGCTCATGGGACGCCACAGAGAAGCCCGCGTCTTCGGGCGTGCCTGCGGCGACAGTTCTCAGCGCCGCTAGGAGCAGCAGGCAGCAGGCTCTCATCACGTCATCACTCGGACCAGCGTGACGTCATGGTCGCCGAACAGCATACTCTACCTGCAAGACAAACGGAACATCTTCTCTTTATCAGGATATCAGAACAGTGGAGCAGGCAGGATTATACTTTGTGGTGAGGTATTCAGTCAAAGCATATCCAGAAGAAACTACGAGGTAAAGGGTGGCTTTGGGGAGTTGGGGGTGAGGGTGAGTATGGTGGCCCGGGGAACCAAAATTTGAACCCCAATCTTCCCACCACCAGCAATCCAATCTACAGTGAATCCTGCGCCTTAGACCATGTGGCATATGCTACATTCAGGCGTAACTATAAAACCTAGTACGTACTTTGATACATTGTTGACCAACTGTTAACCAACATAGGAAACAGATTGTTGACAAACATTAAAGAAACATTGTTTTGTGTCTATATTTAATCAAGGAAACATTATTTCCTTTCTAGAGTTCATTTGAGTGCAAGATGTCTGCGCAGGGTTTTAAATAATTCTTGTGCTCTCTACAAAATTGCACACGAAGTGTCTTTAGTTTTTCTTTTTCCAGAGCTTTTCACTTATTTCATTCAAAACATCCCTTTTTTTTTGTCGTATTTTCTATAGTCCTTGGATATCACATCCCACAACATTATATTTGTATGAAATATTTCAATCAGTTTCAGTTTTTTTTTAGGTTGTCCACGACATGACAAATGGAAATACTGGGAACTGATGCATTTGGTGTGAACAGCAGAGTCAAACTGACCCATGCTGCTTGTTGACGGAAATGTTGGTAAACATGTCCAGACTAGCTAACATTGTTTCTTGTGGTCCATTTGAAATGGTCACGGAAAGCATGTTTTCCTCGCTGGTAAATATGAAAAAGCATTTGTCAAACTGTTGGCAAACAGTTGGGGAACAGTTAAGAAACCATTTGCCAGCAGTTGGACAAATGTTTACGAAACAAGAGAAACATGGTGGCAAACAAAGTTTTCGGGAAAATGTTTCCAATTGATTACCAGGCTTAAGATTAAACTACCAAATGTTGGTGAGAGCTTTGATGTGTAAAGGCAATTGTGCGACAAATGTAATCAAGAAGTGCGTAAAGCAAAAATGAAGCGCTTCATGGGTACTGCTGGTGGCCAATCATCTCTTAAACTGTTATGGGGAAAAAAAACTACATGATTTATGGTATCAATAATAAAAACAACTATCCTTATTACTGCGAAATCATACCTAGTGACCTTAATGAGCATTTCGAGCGCTTACCTCTTGTTTTAGATGAAGTGACAAAAAAAAGTTTGACAACTAACAGAACTCCAATATCCATAGCGTGTATTAATCACAACTTGTGAACGTGTGGAATGCCAGGCCTCCACCGTGGTTCGGATTCCACGTTAAATTGTAGGTCCTCCATTTCATCTCACAATCACCCTACCATTACACATTAGCGTAAGTGCGTGTGACCCGAACGGGTAGTAAGACGCGGTGATAATAATAATAATAATAATAATAATAATATCCATAGCAAGTGAGGTGAGGTTTGATTTTAACTACGCCCATCTTGAATAGGTTTGTGAATATATTATGCGCATTAAATCAAGAGCAGTAGATTTTGATGAAATACTCATATTATTAATTCGAAAAATAATAGAAGTAGTTCTCCTAACTTAGATAGATATGCTCAATCAGTAATCACTCATTAATGACTGAACAGTTTCCTTCTATTTGGAAGCTAGCTCAAGTAATACCATTTCCCAAAAAGTCACAGCCAACCAATTAGTTTATTACCAACTATCACCAAAGCTTTGGAGCAAGTGGTAAAGAAACAGATCAAATCTCAGCCGGGTGGCTTAGATTGTGTATTGGTCAAGTGTAAGACATGGCTAACTAGCCTTAAGTTCGCAAAAATGTACCAAAATAAAGACAATAAATAAATACATAAATAAAGACACCTGATGAGATTATATAAAAGCTAATGTTAACTGTGCTTCCTACACACATCGGTGGTTGCATGGTCTAACTCGTCACTCGCGTGTTAGAATGGATTATCGATGAAGGTTGGATCGGGGTTCGAATCCCAGTGGGGTGGTTTATTTTCCACTCTCCTTGCACGCATACGCGGTCACATTTCCTGTGAATTCCTACATTTCTCCTCATTAAATCATTTGCGTAGTTTTTGTATGTAATAACATATATATACACCTTGATTTTATTACTAATGGATATTTGGAGCACCTTTAAAAAAGACACATATATATTTATTTATTTGTGGCCAACATTGATAGGTTTTTACTAAATTACCAGTGAGAATTGATAGATATTGATAATATCCATAAAAATGACAGCTAAAGCTAACATAACTTAATGTATGATTACGTGATAATATTTATTTATTTGAGTTATTTAACTTGCACTTTCTGACCTGACTGATTATATCAGCACACAATAACTTCTATGAGCGAGAGCGAAAGGACCTGAAAATTTTTCTGGGAGAGGTATTGTCACATAACTTCCAGGGTTATTTTTACATTCTACACTCGACAAGGGAGCGATGGCTTTACTTCCCCTCCGAAGGAAGTTGTGCCACGTATATTCATCGCTTAAGAAAAAACCCGTCGACCCAGGCTGGGTTTGAACCTACAAGTATCGGGTCCTAAGGCGAGCACTTTAACCCAAGACCACCGAGGTAGACAATGTGAAAGTAGATCTATTATTGACTTTTCCTAGCTGTCAGATTTGTCTCTTCGTAAGAAAATTAGGTTATATGACCCGAACGGGTACTAAAACGTGCTGAAAAAAATAGCCAAAAAGTTTATACAAGCCGTCTACTTGAAAGTATGATCGAATTACATAGTAATTAAAATAGAAGTTAGTACAATTTTATATGGCTGAAAAAAATGTGCTAGCTTAAATATTTCACGTTTCATCCACGGGTTTTTGAAAAGAGCTCAAAATAAAAATAAAAACAACGTAATCTAATAAACCATCACACATATTTCGCGTTTAAAAAACTGAACCTTTTGTTAATGTTTCAGTAACTTCAAACGGTAGCCCGGCGTGGGTGTTAAATACGCTGTCAGTTTTCATGAACGTTATTAATATTTGATATATCTACACTATGAAATGATAACTTGTTGTAGTAGGGGGGACGGGGGGGGGGGGAGAATNGTCAATTATCAAATGCACCTTTTTTAATTTATCATCCCCATCTATTTCCCTCTTTATTTTTATTTTTAGTGATCCCGTGGTAAAACTGTCAATAATTTAACAGTATGTTCATTAACATGTAGTTTTAACCCCAATGCGAGTTTTAGGTATTTCGTCTAATTATCAACATTTGATGTAGTTGATTCTTTTGAAAGCAAAATAATTTAAATGTTGTGTGATGGCGCTTATTTTAGACCCATGTTTTAAATTTAATTAATTTCACTTAAATTTAAATATTTTGAAATGCTGCTTGAATATTGAGTGTGACTTATTATAGTGGCTGTCTGTGTGTAGGAGGTATATAATTATTGATTAATTCGAATCTTAATTACTTAAATATACATTCAAACACATTTTAAAATTGACACCTTGAAGCGGAAATCGAGTTGGCTATTTGAGTCTTTTTTTTTTCAATTAAAAGATAAAATCTATCTGTGAATGGATGCAAACTAGTACCAAATAATAATTTAAAATTATTAAGTTCAAAGATACATAAATGGGAATTGAACCCGTAACTAATTCTTGGTTACTGGTTCGTTTCAGGATCAAATATCACTCATGGTTTAAGGAGGATTATTTAATTCAAGTAGATTGGAATTAGTTGACTGGAAGGAGCAGTTCATTTATCTAGTTCATTAGTTTGAAGTCATTTGAGAACTACATCTTCTAGTTCAGGCCTTCACCCATCCACCCATTCTAGTGATATTAAATATTATTAATAATTATAATATTATAATAGTTCTGTACACAGAATCCTGAATCGTACTTCATTGCATTCTGTAGAAGATGGATCAACTTTAATGAGGGATTGCGGCGAAAGATAGAAAATGTCAATGTTTTTGCACTTTTATTAGATTAACATTTTTTTTTTTGCCAAAATAAATAAACTTTTGCTTCGGTACAAACACAGAGTTTAATTTTCTCCACATGGTGATATCAACAGTTGTTGAATATCTGTCATGGGCATAACAGCATTAGATGAGAGACTTTTTAAATTAAGAGAAAAGTTGTCATTAATTCCAGGACACCCTTTGATAGATATTCAACAACTGTTGATATCACCGTGTGAATACAATTATACTCTATGTTTCCACTGGAGAATTATTTGATTTCTTTTGAACAAAAAAAGTTTTGATATAAAAACTGCAAAAACACATTTTCTCTCGTCCCCTACACTCCAACCCTTAGGACTGTCTTTACGAACTGCCACGGAAAAAAAAATCAATTTAAAGTAAACAAATAAATTAACATTTATTTGAGAATCGAAATAAAAGCATCAGTGTTTGTAAAAGAAACTGTCATAATTTTCCAAACATACCTTATTTTCAACTATCTACCTTTAATAGAAATTTACAGAAAACTTAAATATGTCAAGGCTATCATTATTTTAACTAAAAGCCCCAAACGAAAAATTAAATTATGAAAATATTGTGCTTATCGATTTAAAAAAAAATATTGTTTAGCATCGCGTCTTAACTGTTCAGGTTATACAGATATTTAATAATTACGTTAATGAGTTAAAGATGACAAAGGTTGAATTTAGAGGAAATGTGACCATATTTGCGTGGAAAGAAAATGGGGGAAACCATTTTAGAAATACAACCCTCATTACACCTGACCGAGATTCGAACCTCGATCTCCCCGTCATCAGCAATCTAGTCTATTACGAGAGTGACGATTTAGAACATGCAGCCACCGAAGCATGTTGAATTTTATTGACTCATTATGTTTCAATTAGTTTGATTGGATAAACTTTTTTTTTTACATCCACTTGGCTTGTGACCTGGGTCAGTTTTTTATCCAGGTCATATATTTTCCACTACCGGCTAGCTAGGCCTGTCGTAGCTTCATATATCTTATAGCCTAACTTAAGACTAAGACAAGCACAACATCCAGTCCCCATACGTTAATGCATCACTGTGAAAGAGTAAACCTAAATTTCACCAATGATACATTTTTTCAGCCATTCTGGGAATCGATGCCGGGACTCTTAACTCAGTAGACAGACATGCTACAGACTGAGCTAAGGTGTCGGATTAATTGGATGGACTAGTTGAATTAAATTTTTCCATTGGTTGACATATTATCACGCGATATGAAGTGTGTGTGTGCCAATTTAAAGAAAATTACGGACTTAAATTACCGTCTCCTTTAGGCCCAGTCCTTAAGGAGGTTGTAGACAAGGATTTACTTTTGCCGGTCTCTTGTGTCTAATGTATCTTGCGTTAATTTTTTCAGAATGTCTTAAGACTTCAACTACCACGTTTTAATTATTTTGAGAATTTAATTTTTTGTTAGAAAATTACTCTGCTTCTTGAATTTAACAATTCACAGTGTAAAAAAAACCTTATTAGCGATTTTCTACATTATTTACATTATTATGTATTTAAAAAATCACAAATTTCTTGACGTTTCAAGGTTGATCGTAAAACTTCAAATTAAAAAAGTCAAAGTTTTTTATATAACCATTAATATATTGTAGTATTTTCAACAATATTTATTATAGGAATATTAATGGTAATTTTCAGAAAGTATAGCAATTATATTCTTCTCCTCCTTAAGTCAACAACCAAAAGGTTGGTTTGATGGAATTTATATTCATCCGGAGCTGGGCTTGAACTCATTCCTGTGGCTGGTTAGTGCTGCCAGCTCCATCTGGTATAAATCCCATGTACTAGGGGAATGAAGAAAGTGTGGTAGTTCCCCTTTGCCTTCCATACTGAATTTCTATGAGCGAGAGAGAAAGGGCCTACCAATTTTACCTAGAAAGGTATTTTCACATACCTTCCAAGGTTATTTTACATGCCACAATCGATATGGGCTCGACGGCTTTACTTCCCCTCCGAAGGAAGTTGTGCTACGGAATTATTTTACTCAAGAAAAATCCGTTGACCTCGTTTGGGTATGAACCCACGAACCTTAGATCCTATGGTGAGCATCTTACCTCTAGACCACCAAGTTTGACGGAAATTATCAACCAGGTGACCTGGTGGTCTAGAGGTAAGGTGTCGGACTTCTGTGCTGGGGGTCCGGGGTTCAATCTTCGGTCCAGGCACAGATTTATTTGATTGCCAAACCCTTCCTTCATCTCTGAAAAGACGTGTATAAATCGCAACTTGTGAATGTGTTAAATGCCAGGCCTCTACCGTGGTTCGGATCCCACGTTAAAACTGTAGGTCCTCCATTTCATCTCACAATCACCCTACCATTACACATTAGCGTAAGTGCGTATAACGCGAGCGGGTAGTAAGACGTGATGCTAATAATAATAATAATAATAATTATTATTATTATTATTATCATCAACCAAAATATAAATCCAGTTTTAGCGTTAAAATTAATTCGAAAATGTTAGACGATGCCTTTCAAGCACCCGATAAAAAACAAAATAAAACAAAATAAAACCTGTCCCGAAGTTTTCTCTCGTGCGCGACCGTGCATAGCTTACTCCTCCCCTTGCCGCCCTATTCACTCCCAGATTAAATACCAGACCTGGCGCGTGACAAGCATGGTCGAATGGGGGAGTTCACGTCATTCACTCAAACAGGTCACACATACCTTCTTCTGTTATCTCGGGCAGCTAGGTATCGTGGAGGAATCAGGTCCAATATACCTCTTAGGAGCTGACGGCGTCACATATCCAAAGGGGAACTGGTTCGACTCCAGTTGATGTCCAAAATTAATTAGTGTTTGTGGGTGAGTTTGTTTTAGTAGACAAACAATTTTTCAATTATTCACTCATATAAATAAATATATACAAATAAATAAATTATATACACATTATACTACTATAAAGCTGACTCACTCACTCACTGACATTAATGTTTACCAACTTCCAGATGAGCTAGAAACTTTAAATTTAAATATATACTTATAGCTTCTAGCCTGTAACCAACGGAAAAATTCCAAAGAGCTAAAAATTTTAATTTTTAACCCCCGAAAAAAAAATTCAAAATGGTGGAGCAACTTTAAAGTCGGTGCGGACCTTTCTTTGGAGGTCTCTTGTGGCTAAACGGTAAGACCTATTAAAAAACTGATTGCACCAGCAACTACGGATTTGGCGAGATTCACAAATTTGGTCCTATCAATTTTTGTCGTATCTCCTTCGATTATACCTTAGATAGAGCTAGAATTTTTTATTTTAGGTAAATTTTGCGCATTTTCCACACATTTTTTAACTTCAAAACAACGCTGGAATTATATTAGTTTACATCCACTTGCAAAGAAAACCCACTGGGGGTTTGGGGTCGGAGCCCCCAACGAGCAAAGAGAGTAAATACATACATTAAAAAAGTATATGAATATAGCTTATTATAAATAAATAAAACAAATATAAATAAATATATTAATACATATATAACTAAATAGGTATCAATGGGCACGTGGTCAAAATGTCAGGCTCGTCTAGTCTTGATTGCTGGTGACACGGAGATAGTGGTTGAATACCATCTAGGTGTACTGAGGGTGGTGTTTGCTTTTCCCCCCATTCTCCCTACATCTAAACGCTGGTGCATTTTCTATTAACTAACCTTAACTCATTCCTACCTCATTGGCGGATATCTCTTACGGGTAGTAAGACATGGAGGGGAGGAAAATAAAATAATTCGTTTATACGCTTAGAACAGGTTTTTTTTGTGGGTATTTAACGCGCATTTTCTGAACCAACTGATTATATCAGAGCATAACTTATAAACTAAGTTTTAGAAAAAACACCATTCACAGTAACCTCTTTAAAAAAAAAGAAGTCCCAAATTTAGAAAAAAAAAATTTTTTTGTGCTGGTAATTGAACCTGGAACCCTCATATCAATAGTCGATATGCTACCAGTTGATCCAAGCGGTAATTAGAGATGAGTAGAGTCGATTAGAAGAAGTACACCTTAATAGTTGGTACGCATTGTACTACCCTTCTAGGCTATCCACATATTTAAACTAACGGGGTAGGGATGAAGAAGGGATAGTTTATAGGAAGTGTGCCCCCCCCCCTTTTCGTGAAGAGGGAGAGTGAGAAACCATTTAGGTATTTAGGTAAAAAAAACAACCTCTGCACACCTTACTGGAATTCAAACCCCGACCACCTTATCCCTAGAAAACCATACAAGAATAAACTGATATCTTTTGTCTGCGCTCTCACCGTTGCGGGTGATGTATTCGATGAATCTCTAAAGTGTCACGTGATGAAGATCAATAAGACCTCGCAGTTTGTTGGGGGGGTGAGGGGGAGGCATCGATAGGTGTTATATTATGGGCCCCACAAGAGTGAGACGGTAGTTCGGATGAGGGGAGCGGAACTTCTCACGGGTGATACTAACCTGATTACTACGTCTCCGGCCTATCCTTGAGGATGAAATATAGAGCTGAGGAATCGTTTTTGTCTCCCTAAACCAAGGTCCAAAGACGAGTTTCCATACAAATAGATATATAAAGATCATGAGTTTAAGGGTACAGCATGGGAGAGGAAAGAGAATCGTGGCAGATATTTAGAAATCTCGATTTTTTTTATCAAGTCATTAGATATTTTATTAATATGGTTTTCACCAAAATGTAGATAAAACCTTATAAACTAATCCCACATCATCTTAAAATGTTCTGTTGTGACCTTTTTAAAACATAATATTATAATAATAATAATAATAATAATAATAATAATAATAATAATAGATACGGGAATAGATCCAAAGAACGCTGGTTAAACCTGCCAATGCTCTGACCACTGAGCTATCCAGGATTCGTACCGTGCTTAGGGTCATTTTTCTCTCATATTTTAAGGCAACGTCTGTGAAGGACGTGTGGAAATAATTGGCTTAGTATACACACAATGCCAGTGGCCCACAGGTAGTCGATAATTTCCCATACGTCCAAAACAGACTCTGCCTTAAACCAGGGGTGGATAATGACCTTGAAGATGAGAAGAATCTTAGATAGCTCTGTGGTAGAACAAAATCAAGGGTCCAGGTGTCATTTTTCAATCTAAGAATTCCTGAATATTTAGATAAAAGGCATATCTTCGTCACCCCTAATCCGTGTCAATACATCACCATTCACATCAACGGCCATCAATTTCATTGAACGTTGTCTGGTTTGTAGGTGAAAGGGGG
>CABFWO010002417.1:99812-113679 GCA_902155825.1 Timema genevievae
GGGGGAGTGGGCCGTCACCGCAAATCAGGGTCCAAACCACGGTTTGTGGAACCGCTAGATCGACGGCCGTGCAAAACAATTCCTAGATGACCCGTCCAGCCATCTGGGTCGTCCGATGTAATGACCATCGCGACGTGTTCGGGAACCTTCGCACGCGTGTCAAGTCTACAATAAGAAATAAGAGCGAAGGCAAAAACACACACACACACACACACACACACACAAAGGTCACACTAATGTAAAATAATAACTTCAGTCCGAAACTGAGCCATACTGAAGGACCGACCACCCGCCGTCTGTTAGCAATGATAGTGCCATCTTTTTTGCCGTTATAGGGTGGCATGTGGTCAGCCCAACGAACCCTGTGGCCATTTAATCTCAGTTTTCTTAATCGGAGCCGCTACTTCATTCAATGATAGTGCCAACTTTTGCGGATATAGGGTGGCATGTGGTCAGCCCAACGAACCCTGTGGCCATTTAATCTCAGTTTTCTTAATCGGAGCTGCTACTTCATTAAATGATAGTGCCAACTTTTGCATATATAGGGTGGCATGTGGTCAGCCCAACGAACCCTGTGGTCATTTAATCTCAGTTTTCTTAACCGGAGCCGCTACTTCTTTGTTCAAGTAGCTCCTCATTTGTCCTCACGAGACCCTATCCAGGCCCACTGTTCCACAGAATAATCTGAAAGTGCCGGGGGACAAACCCGGGTCCTCTGGACCTGTAACCAAGAACTGACCACAGATTCTGTTCACATTTGTCATTATCTGTTTTTAGATTATTTTTTTTCAAAATAAGAGGTAGCATGATTTGTTTCCAAGCTATCGGAATTTAATTTTTTTTTTCAAGTTTCTGATTTTCCCCCATAAAGATGGCATGCCCCATAGGTCAAAACTATATTTTATATAACTCTATCCACGTGATCGCAGTGTGCTGATACCACCGTCCTGAAAAAAGTCAGTTTAAAGAATTTTGAAGGGTATCTATAACACTTAATTAATCAGTGTGCGAGGTTTCAGCTTTGCACCTAATCAGGAAGTTTTAGGAAATATCTGAACAGGGAAACAAACACTTAATGACTTTTCTTATATATTGTAGACAGCCTTTTTATCAAATAGTTTTTTACCAAATTTATTTAACAGTAGGGTTATTAATAGCAATGGGTGAAATTACCTTTTTTTTACCTACCTTCATTTTATCCAGGAATCAGAATTTTAGTAACCGTAAGAGAACTACTCTACTATATTAATTCTTAAATTCTCGTAGAATATATTAATATTAGCTAAATTTTAACGTTATTTTATATAGGTATAATACTGGGGTGGGCCACCCTACTGCTAATCGCCACAAGTGATTATTTGGCCATAATAGTGTGGTGAATTTCAGTTTGCTAGATCTCAGTAAAATAAACTCCTACCTGAAGATGCATGCTAGTTGTGGCATGGATGTATGTTGTAACTTGATATTTCCTCTATATCATTGGAACCATGGCTCTTACTGAGTGAGTCAAGGAAGCAACACTTTCATACAATACTACCTTCAGTTTTTTCCTATTTAGATGACTTAAAATTGGCATACTCACATGATCAATTAAAATTTGATATTACAATTTCAGCAAAGAAGTTTCCACTCTTCTGTCTTTGGACAAGCGGAGGGATTGTGAATGATCTGCTCTCCCTCTGCATTCGGGAGCACTTGAAAAATTACCAGAATTCTTCAGTCAAAGAAATGTGTACATTTATTCTGACTGACAACCATTTTCAAACTTTTAAATCGAGCATTTAGAAATTAATATCTGTGTTTTGATCAACGTGGGTGTGTGAATCAACGTTCTCTACGATGGGATGCATCAAGTCCAAATACAATCTTCAATTTCTTATGTAGATTCACAGGTGGATTCAGATATTCAGCCAATGTTTCCGTAATTTGTCTGACAAAAGGATTGTCAAATTTCGCTTTGAAAATTGTCTTACCATTTAAATTTGAACAATTGATGTAATTTGCCTTTGAGGAAGCTGTAACTGAGTATTCAGAGTGTAAAGGTTTTTCTTTTGAATAAACTTGTTCAGACAATTTGTGTTGTTTTAAATTATTGATTGAGAAATTTCTGGATTTTTACATAGTGTGGCGAATTTCACTTCCCATTTGCCACACTTGTGGCTATATTATAAGTTGCCCGCTTCTAGTCTAATCCATTCATAATAACTTTATCCATTCAGTTACGTGGTAGATAAATTGGTCTAGGATCTGGTTTTTAAGTTGTGTCTATTAATTACTTTGGGTCAAAACACCAATGAACCGTATGAATTACAGTTTAAAAATTTGTACATTTTTTCTAATCTTGAATTCTCGAATCTTATTAACGATTTGAAGATTCGCACATGCTAATTTTTAGAAACAGTTTTTTTATTTCAAACGGACTTTACTACCTATCCAGTCTTTTTACATTTTAATTTAGATTAGTGGGATACAGATAAGGAGGGTAGAATTTGTTAGAAATACACCCCAATTTTTGTGGAGGGAACGTGGAAAATTAATTAGCTTAAAAAAACAAAAAATACTCAGCCGGGATTCAAACAATAACCTCCCCATTGCCGGAAAATCCAACTAGATTAGCCTAGCATATGGTCAGCTTGTCCATCGAAACAGGGTTTAAATTTACTAAGAAAACATTACTCAAGGTAATTTATTTTTGGGACGTAGGATCCGAACAATCTTTCAAACATTGTGTGTTTAAATACTTTACATATTACTCTTCGGTCCAGGAAAATTGTTCATTTCGTTTTGAATTCGCCTCTCATTTTAATTTAAGACAAAAAGTGGTTTACGAAGTTATGCAGATGAAAGTATTTTGAATATTAGCAGGCACTTTTGTATCGGAAGAAAACTAAAATCTCCGCTGAATAATGAATAAAGTCTTCCAGGTGGAGTTTTCCTACAGAGGATGCTATTTTTTTCCTCTTCTCTTTTTTATCTCTCCCCCCTCTGAAATTATCTTCGTAATAAAAATATATAATTTTATCTTTTTTTGAATCTTTTTCTTGGTATTTTGTTTGGCCATCTGTTTAGTGTCTCATGATATATATTTCCTAAAGGACGCGATAGTTTGATGGAGTTTTGGAACATTTTCAACTAAAGTCATAGATTTATCCCTATCCACTTTTATTTTATGCCCCATTTTTGGTCATATTTAGCTAAAAGGAAATGGGGTGAAGTATTACATCTATTTTTAATTGATATATTTAATACCTGTGGCATGTCATCCTGACACTTTAGCTCAGTCGATAGCGTGTATGCTTGCCGAGCTAAGAGTCCTGAGTTCAATTCCTAGCATGAAATAAATAGACTTACCATTGGTGAAATCGTGATTTCGTCTTTTGCAGTGAATAAATTAACGGCCGGGCCCGCAATAGAGTACACCCAATATCACTGCTGAGGGAACTGCAGGTCTTATGGAGAAAAGCTTTATCTTCTCTCTTTCTCAGTCAACTGTTGCCAAATCTCCTCACTCTGAATTATGTCTTAAGGTGGTGTGCTGGGGTAAGAAGGAGCTACTGGCAACCTCGAATAACCAGCGCTGCGAAACTTGTCCTATATTTGAGGGAATAGTGATCAACGAGAATGAGAGAATGACAACGCTGTATTCCCAATAGTAGCCATGCAGTTTCCTCAGTGATTATAGCCAGTGTAGAGTGTTGCTTATGTCGGGGAGATTATAGTTCGAATCCCCGATTGGGTATACAGAGGGTGGTTTTCCTTCGAAGGTTTCCCACTCTCCCTTCACGTAAATACGGGTACACTTCCTCTAGATGCAACCTTACTAATCCCTAACACATTGGCGTAGTTAGTACATATGCTTATAAGCCAAACAAGTAGTTAGACGTGGTGCTAAAAAACACAAACAAACAAACAACAAAACACGATTGGGTGATGTAGCTGTGTATCATAGGTTAAGGCCCTTGGCTCTCTCGAGTGCAAGTCTAAAACCTATTTTGTTGAATGGTGGGCGGGAGGGTGAAAGGCGTGGCGTGGCTTCACAACCAACATTAAGTATCCTTCCGCGCCAACAAGAACAGATGGATCACGGAAAACGTAGATGGTGCTAGCTACCGGACAGGTCTTGCGGAAAAATCATACGTTTGGAAATGTCAGTTTTCTCGAGAACTAGTGAAATTTTTAGGTTAATATTTTCAACACCCCTTCTAAGTTAATGTATCAATGGTTATTATTTGTTACATTCTCTTATTTTTTGTTATGAAGCCGGCGGTTTTCTATTGAAACATGTAAATTCTATCGATATTTGATCACTGTTAAATAATAGAGTAGGTGTGTATATATAAAAAGTATAACTTAATCAACATGCTTCTATTATTTAACAAACCTTTCCCGAAAAGAAAATTGCAAAACAATAACAATTCTTGAAGATAACCGTTTGTTCCTATGGCTCTGAATTTCCACGCCAAATGAAAGGCATTAAGGTATTAAGATTATGTAACTTCGTTAAGTTAGGCTAAGGTAAGTTTAGAGAGAGGAAACTTTCAACCGTTCGTGGGCCTTCACGTACGCAGTCTCAAGCAACGTTGCAGATTCTAACAAATAGCTACTGTCACCACAGCAACAAGCAGAAATGATTGTAAAACCATAATAAAAAGAAAAGACGTGTCATGGTATGTTTTCAGGTTAAGAAGAGCTTTTTATTTTCTCCCAGCACCGCGTCTTACTACCCATTCGGTTTGAACGCTTTTGATGTGGTTATTACGCTAGTGTGCTTAGTATGAAGAAGGTTAGGAAAGGTACTTGATGTGATAAGGAATGATTTTTTGCTCTTCCTCATACGCATCTGCATGTGACATTTCCTCTAAGTTCAACCTTAACTATACCTAGCCTCATTAAAGTAATTAAAAGGCGGATAGCCCGGGCGTGTAGTTGGAAGTAGTTCAAGAAACAACCGCCTTGATTTTCTCCACGTACCCCTCATCTCATCTTAATCTGACCCGCATCGATGATCTCATGGGTCTTAACACGTCACTCTCGTGTTGGTCTTGGACTTACGGTGACTGGGAGTGTCTGAGTTTAGATCGGGTGCGCAAAGGGTTGTTTTGTTCCCCCTAGATGGGTTTTTTTCCCCTTCATATTTATGCGGGTGCATGTAATCTCAAATTCTGCCCTCCGCATTTTTACTTCACTATCTTAATTAATGTGTAGCCTACGTATGATTCAAACGGGTACCAAGACGCGGTAGGAGAAAAAATAAATCTGGATCTTCGCCTCGAACAATTATGGAGCGCAAATCAGTGGCGTATCGATGAAAGTTTTAGTGGCATGTGTTGGGGGGTGGTAAGGAGGGAGGTTTAAGGGGTTATTTCCCCTCATGAAGGGACGTCCACGCCCATGTTTATAGTACGGTTTACGACCACTTGGTCTCCGGAGCTACGACAGAAGGTCTCTCATGTGGACACAACTTTTTCTTTCCTTCTTTCTTTCATAAATAATGCGCCAACATCCCAACAGCTGGATGGAGGGGGGAAAAGGAGGCTGGAAGGAGCAGTAAAAGGGGCAGAACGGGCGTTGGGCCAGCACTCCTTGGTTAACGAAATATGTCTTAACACCATGGCTCAGTGGTAAGGGGTTCTCCCTGATTTCAGTCCAGTGACAGGTGGGATCAGATGAGCTTGTTGGGTTAGCACGTCTGGTTTCTAAGACAGGAGGCCAAATATGTCTACAATGCTGAAATGATTGTATTTGCTCTCATCATGACTTCTAAGTATAATTTCGGCATGATTATTTAGAAATTCAATATCCCGATAACTAGTTAATACTAATTTGTAAAGCAGGCATGCCAAACTTGAGGCACAATCCAAGATTAAGGACGTTTATTACCTGTGACGTCACGTTAGTCTAATTAGCATTTACCATGTTAATGAACTTATGTTTTATTAGGTGAGTTTTGAAGCTATAATATTGAAAAAAAAACCCATCATAAATCCTTAAATAATTATAAAAATAGTCTTACATCGTCACAAAATTATTTGATCTTATAGTAGTTTTTTTTGTTAATATTTTTTTTTAAATCGTCTTCGGCTCAGGTTATTTGGTTTATTCACGAAAATTTCCTGTAGGAGTCTTCCCGACAGGATGTAGATTAAAAAAAAAGTCCGTGCTAGCATATGTCTATTTAGAATATAAAATAAGAAAAAGTTTTTTTTTGAAATGGTAGTCAATGTTTTCAAGGAAAAAATAGTAGAATGGATGTTTATACTCGTCATTGGAATAGGGTGAAGTGTTATCAGCAGGGACGTACATACGGGTACACTTCCTCTAGATGCAACCTTACTAATCCCTAACACATTGGCTTAGTTAGTACATATGCTTATAAGCCAAACAAGTAGTTAGACGTGGTGCTAAAAAACACAAACAAACAAACAACAAAACACGATTGGGTGATGTAGCTGTGTATCATAGGTTAAGGCCCTTGGCTCTCTCGAGTGCAAGTCTAAAACCTATTTTGTTGAATGGTGGGCGGGAGGGTGAAAGGCGTGGCGTGGCTTCACAACCAACCTAAGTATCCTTCCGCGCCAACAAGAACAGATGGATCACGGAAAACGTAGATGGTGCTAGCTACCGGACAGGTCTTGCGGAAAAAAATCATACGTTTGGAAATATCAGTTTTCTCGAGAACTAGTGAAATTTTTATGTTAATATTTTCAACACCCCTTCTAAGTTAATGTATCAATGTTTATTAATTGTTACATTTTCTTAATTTTTGTTATGAAGCCGGATGTTTTCTAGTGAAACATGTAAATTCTATCGATATTCGATCACTGTTAAAATTATAGAGGAGGTGTGTATGTATAAAAAAATATAACTTAAATCAACATGCTTCTATTCTTGAACAAACCGTTTCCGAAAAGAAAATTGCAAAACAATAAAAAATTCTTGAAGATAACCGTTTGTTCCCATGGCTCTCTGCATTTCCACGCCAAATGAAAAGGGTCAATCGCCTTAACAAAAAATACAGTCCTATCATTTGGAAATAAGGCCCTTTGATGTTATAGCTCTTAAGAACACCCACAAACAAGCTGTCACTGCTTGTTCTGTTAACATATAATTTTATCGCTTCATCGATCTAACGCCCACCCAAGCCTGGAGATACTTTAATAAAAAAAAATATGCTTTAACATGATTCACTGAAAGAGAAAATAAGTATTAAGATGTATAAATACATTCAATAGACTAAAACAATCGTACGCAGCACAATTAAATAAAATATTGATATAACATCGCATATGCAATCTTATGTTTATTCAAGCTATTTTGGGGAGGATAAAGGGGGGTAATCAAGGTTTACTGTTCGTTGTTACTGACCTATATTTTCACTAATGGGTTAAGGACGTTGCCTACCTGTGGCGTTACGTCAGGTCAAGACAGGATTTGGAATGTTAGTAAATTTACGTTTTCTTCAACGAGTTTTATAGATATAACGTTGAAACAAAACCCATATATTCTTAAATAATTCTAAAAATTGTCCTACAGTGTCACAAAATTATTATTTTTATCTTGATATAGTTTTTTATAAATTCTCTGCAGGTCAGGCTTTTGTCTTGTTCACGAAAACGTCCTGTAGGAGTCTTCCTGCCAGGATGTAGATTAAAAAAGTCCGTGGTAGCAAATGTCTATCTAGAATAGCAAACTAAGAAAAGGTAATTTTAAAAAGAAAGTCAATGTTTTCAAGGTCCAAATATTAAAGTGAGTGTGTAAACTCGTCAGAGGAAGAGAGTAATTGTTATCAGTAGATAAACAAGAAGCCTAGAAGGGTGAAATGCTTATTTTCTTCCCCCTCTTTCCATTTTGTACATTGATGTCTAGATGTGATAGTGCTTAGACTGCTTTGGTGCGTCAAGTTAAAATACAACCCGCTTCTCAAAATATCTTCGAAATCTCCAAATAGGCAACGTCGTTAGGGATGAAAAAAACTTAGAAGGATTATATAATAATTTGAGTGTCGTAAAAAAAAAAGGTAACACAACCCTCAGTACATCCGAACGGGATTAGAACCCCGACCTCCAGCAACTATCTGCAATCCAGTCTATTACGAAAGTGACGTCTTAGACCATGCGACCACTGAGGTGGGGCTCTTTAAATTTCCGACACGTTTGGTGTATTCGATGAATATTGAATGTGCTATAGCTCCGATTTCCAAATAACTTCCATAAGGGACACACAGAGCGCTAGTGGCGCATTCGGGGGTAAAAAGAGAAGGGGGGAAAGCTACAGTATTTGTTTGATCCCCTCTCATACCCCCAAGACCACCAAAAATTGGAATGAAAATCAAAAATACATATAGTAAAACCTCCCACATCCAGACCTTTAATATCAGAAACTCGGCATATACGAAGCCCAGCATATCCAAAACCTGGCATATCCGAAACCCGGCATATCCAAAACCTGGCATATCCGAAACCCGGCATATACGAAACAGCTAACAGCAATTTTGTTTATGATTTTTCTTTCAGTAGCTGAACTGAACTGAAAGTTTTTACGTGGGTAAAACCTTTATTTGTTAAGATATACAAATTATATACAGCAAAACTTGTAATTTAAACTTATTTTAACAATGAAAAGAGAAAAATCAATTCACATTTTGTGTTAATATTAAACTGTAAAATTTGTTTTCTTGAATAATCATTTATTTAAATACAAAAAATAATTTTCTATAACTATGTATGTTAAGTAATTTATATATCTATATATACATATGTTTACCTTTTAACTCTTCAGAGTTAATTTAATATCCGGAAATTTGCAATAGTGCAATGGTGTTGGTACAAACTTATGATTTCACAGAGATGATTGGCAGGTGATGCACGCTCTTAATTTCACATTTTAACCTCTCATTATATTTTAACTCATCTAATTATATTCATATTTTGTTTACTAAACTAATTTTACTCTTACATTGTTATTATTTTACACCAATTATGTTTATAAATTTTTATGTAATTGACTACTTGTTGTGACGCATCATTTCAAAATAGGCGCACTCGAATTGCAAAATAAAATATACCTGTCAGCCTGTGCACATGAGTTTAAGAACAAACTGTAATAACATTAAACTGCTAAACCCTAACCTAACATAATCTAAACTAATCCAAGCTAACCTAACCTTTCATAATCTAAGATAGCCTAAAATAACCTAATATAAACTAGCCTAACCTAACCTAACTTAACCTAACAAAACCTAACCTAACCTAACCTAACAAAACCTAACCTAAACCAAACTAACCTAACATAACCTAGCCTAACCTAACCTAACCTCCATTTTCCATTTTGAACAAAGTCATTATACATTTAATTTTTACCCTGCACTTCGTGTAAGGGTATAACCAACCTCGGATGAGTTGTCCCGCAATTCGTGTATACCGTTCAAAACAACAAATTTGAATTAGTTTATTTTAAATTTAAATCTATCTTAACTTTAATTGTTAATTTAATATACAATGTAATGTTTTACGAGATTCCAAACAAATCAGCATCATTAATAAAAACCAGTGGTCACGTGGACAAAGCCGTACGACTCGTATCGTCTTATTAGTCGACGAATGGGACTTAGGAGGTTGGCGATTTAATCCCAATTTACTTCGTTGAGGTGTTATATTTTATGAAATGACAGGTTGAAGTATGCGGCGTTTCCTAATAGAAATGTTTTTATGGTTAATGAAAGGTAACTTTAAAGTTAGTGCCTTTAAGCCCTTCTTTACCCGTGGCTTTTTTGTTTCCGAGTAGGTTTTTTATTAATTAAATAAATGGTACGGTTCACCGCATACTTTTTCTCGCTTTTATCTTAAAATAAACATTTACTAAAGATTCGTAAGATTTGTGAAACGAAATAATATGTAGAAACATTGATGTAGAAATACCACACAAAAGCTCATAAATGAAATAATATACACGGTTACTTACTTACTCTATGGCATTAGGAACTAGAAACACCAAAGAGTTTAAGAATCAAATTCATTTTTAAAGACCCGAATTAAACAAAAGTATATATATTTGCTTGTAGCTCAGAAATGATAGGTTTTATAAAAATATATTTCAAATAAAAGATATTCATCTTTAATGGTAATACAACGTTACAGTTATAAGTTATTTCATATCTCAAATAGTTGCGGAGAAATGATAAAATTTTGAAAATTTTCCATATGTAAAGTACCCTCAAAGTCACTTTATTGATAAAATGAGACTCTCAATCTTGTTTATAGTTACTAACAGTGTCTAGATAGATGAATCTAATCAAAATATTTAGAGTGAATTTTGATAAAACCGATGTTTTTATCTTTTTTCCCCTTAACTTAACTACCCTTAAATTTAGGGTTGGATACCTAATCCAAAAAAAAAACCTCGATAGAACCTTATGAAAACCTCAGATTCCAAGTTTTAGCCTGATTTTAAAATAGTTTCGGCTCTAGCCTAAGGTACAGACAGACAGCAATGTGAAAACAAATTTTGATTTCATGGGTTCATGAAACGTTGACATTTATCAAAATCTCGAGTGCGATTTTTTTTTACGATCAGAATAGTTCTACTTTATCTCCGAGTTGTCGATAAAAAGTAAAAAAAAAAATCTAATTAAGATTTTAAAACTCCTGTATAAGGGCTACTATTATTGCATTCATCCGAAATGCTCATGAAAGACAAACACGACTCTTAATTTTATTAATATATAGATTTCAAATTGTTTTTCTCAACCCAAATGAAGGTTCACGTCTTTATAAATTCTACCTCATCAATGTAAATATTCGGATAGCTTGGACGGTTAGAAAGATGCGTGGCACGGAAGGAGTCAGCAAAAGATTCCTCACGCGTGAAGCGCGACAAAAATAGATTTTGGACTCTCTAGTTAGCACGCAATTCACACAGCAATTCCCTAGTTGGTTGTCATGAGAGGCCTGTGTTATTATTATCACCACGTCTTACTACCCGTTCGGGTTATACGCACTTACGCTAATGTGTAATGGTAGGGTGATTGTGAGATGAAAATGGAGGACCTACAGTTTAACGTGGGATCCGAACCACGGTAGAAGCCTGGCATTCCTCACACATTCACAAGTTGTGATTAATACACGTCTTGACAGAGGTGAAGGAAGTGTTTGGCAATCAGATAAATCTGTGCTGGGACTAAGGATTGAACCCCGGACCCTCAGCACAGAAGTCTAACACCTTACCCCCTAGACCGCCAGGTCACCTTCTCTTGATAAACTCCCTCTCTTATCCAGTCTATTGAACGTAACATTCAAACCGCTAAACAAATAATTATAAACTATTTAAAATCCTCAAAAAAAGTACGAGGCAAAACCTGAGAACATTCAAAACACCAAATGGCACATAAAACAGTAATGGCGAGAAATAGAATCCAGCCCACGTCTTGTAGACAAGGAAACGAAATTTTTAATTACAAAATACAAAGCACATGAAGAAATAACAATACAAGTGTGTTTTACCTTATCATTATTTTCAACCCTTTCTACAAGTGAAATATCCCACATTAATTTCAAACTTATATTCATCGTCCTGTTTCCTAGATTAGATAGCTTTATTCTAAGACAATATGTACGTATTAAAGCTATTGCTGACCACACTAAAGAATTTGTAATGATATATTTCTATTTCAATATTTTTTTAAATTTTAGCACCGCGTCTTACTACCCGTTCGGTTTATACACTTAAGTACTAATTACGCTAATTGGCTAGGAATTGGAAAGGTTGAATATAGGGAAAGTGAACCCACATTTGCGTGGAGGGAGAATGGAATACCATTTAGGAAAAACCACCCCCAGTTCACCCGACCGAGATTCGAACCTTGATCTCCCCGTCCTTGGCATCCAAGCTCAACACGACTAGCGCGTTAGCTAACTACGCCACCGAGGCGGGTTATCTCCATTTTAAAAGGGGGTATTTAGCGTGAGTCTTATTTATAATCACTATACATATCTGAACAAGACTTACAAACTAGCTTAACCCAGCATAGTAGGTATAATATCAAACATCCAGCTCTATCAATTAGATATTCACTAAAGGAAGGGTAGTATTAAGAAGTAAAACAATTAATAAATATATTTGTCAACGCTACTTGGAATCGAACAAAGATCTTCTAGACTGTTGAGTGATTATTACTCTTAACTACTTAGTTATGGTTGCAGGTAGAAATAATTAAAAAGCAACAATTTGAAAAAACAAAATGTAATAAGCCTTAGATAATATCTTAACTCTTTAATGTAGCAATTAAGTTTGATAAAATTTAATGAAAATTTTTACTAGTATTGCTTTAAACCATTTTTAGTAAAGAAAAAAGTTTTCCTTCAAAGAAAGTTGCTTTATTTGATTTGGAGATTTAGATCAAAATAAAAAATCTTAAAAGATTGTCTCTGCCTTCCACTGTGTGAAAATAAATGTTTAGAACCGATTGAGATTCGAATCAGGTTTAAATTTGGAACAAATTTGGTGCCATTCGATTTATTTTGACTTATTTAAAATTAGATTTTGTCTAAGTAAATTTGTAAAAGATGTCGATTTGAAAGACTTTTTTTTAAAAAAAACAAACGATTTACTTTTGACTGTTCTGACTGTCTGATTCATCGTGGGAATGTCTTAAGATAGCAAAAGGTTTTTATTTGGAACGAATTTTCTGACAAACGGCCTTAAACAGTTTTGATTATTTATTCGCGGTTCGTTCGAATAGAGCAACAAGTACGATTTTTAATTAGACTAGATCTGAATTTAAAATATAGTAGAATGATCTATTTTGTATAATAATTTAATTCTTTTCCTACCCGCTTCGGTGGCTGCGTGGTCTAACGCACTACTCTCGCAGTAGACTAGACTGCCGATGACGAGGAGATCGAGGTTCAAATCTCGGTCGTGTTGAATGAACTTTTTTAATGAAACTAAATGATTTTTACACTCTTTACAGCCAAGGAATTTGGATACACTTTGTAACCAACCCTAACACACTAGCATAATTAATAATATATATGTGTAACCCGAGTGGGTGGTTGCTTATAAAACAACTCGAGTAGATATATTGATAAAACATACGTGAAGTTTTGTAGCTGTGCAGATCATGTTTTTCAGCAATGTAAGTACAAAATAATAATAATTATAATAATTATTAATATTATTAGCACCACGTCTTACTACCCATTCGGGTTGTACACACTTACGCTAATGTGTAATGGTAGGGTGATTGTGAGATGAAATAGAGGACCTACAGTTTAACGTGGGATCCGAACCACGGTGGAGGCCCGTCATTCCACACATTCACAAGTTGTGATTAATACACGTCTTGTCAGAGGTGAAGGAAGGGTTTTGGCCATCAGATAAATCTATGCCGGGACCAAGTATAGAACCCCGGACCCCCCCAGCACAGAAGTCCGACACCTTACCCTTGGACTGCCGGGTCACCAATTACAAAATAATCTTTAAATATTTTGACACAACACGACAGGGTAAACTAAAAAAAATAGGTCCAATAGATAAGTTTCTAGACAGCCTGTTGTCTTTATGTAAATTTAAATCTGTTTGGGGGATTGGGGGGAGGGGGGGCGAGGAAGAGTTCATTTATATACTATTATTACTATCTTCCACGAAGAAAGGGCTTTGTTTGTTCTTCTGACGTAGATTCTATCCACTTTTTAACTTTGTTGACTTTTGAAATTGAGAAGAGCTCTCCCGCCCTTTTCCAACTTAATGAAATAGATTGTGTCAATTGATGTTTACAGTGTCGTATGTATTTCAAGTGTAAAAGATGAAAGGATGACAAGAATCATCATCATCATCATCATCATCATCATCATCATCATCAGCTTCATCA